>OX940989.1:26893866-27090620 GCA_954871275.1 Leptopterna dolabrata
AAAAAATCTGTAAAAACGGCCAAAACGCGACTGGTTCGTTGATAAATATATTTTTACAAAAAAGAGGGGGTCAAATTATTTGACCTTATTAGGGCCAAAAATCTGTAAGAATGGGTCAACGTTAAGGCGCCCACAGTTCTCTCGCCGTCTCCGGGCAGTCATCACAAAGTTTCTCTGGCGACAAAAATATCCTGATGGATTTGGCTGACGTCATTTTGGTTTATTATTCTGTGAATAATACACCTATGTATTCGCTCAGCAAACTGTTTTTATACCACCCCCTCAAAATTTTTTCTTTTCCGTTTCAAGGTGCGTAGATTCCAAAAACGCTGCGAAGTCCTTGTCACATGGGTTTATTATTCTATTGGACATACATACAGTAATTTTGGCTGTTCATTTATTGTTTCTTTCATGCGTGATAATCGAAATAGCTTTTTCTGATGGTTTCCATTAATTTTGGCCCCAAAAACACAAATTAGGTACCTACGCTCCTTTCTTTTTTTTTCCAAATTATCTTTGATCATTGGTAGTGCCATTTAATCGTCTTGATCCACGTGTTGCTTTTTCCAGTGTTATTATAACAAACTGATGGTGATTTCAGACGATTTCCCAGGTTTTTCACACATAAAAAATCAGTTTTGGGAGCTGAACATTTGGTAGAACTAATTTCCACTCATTGGTCAAAATCGACTTCATATTCGGTGTTCTCGTCCCCAAAACATGGACAACGATATCTCAGAAGCTCCTGTAACCAACATGTTGCTAAAACGCAAAAAGTACCTATTTTCACAACACATTTTCACTCATAACACCCTGGGTATATTCCGATAGGGCTGAAAAGTCTCGGGACACAACTAGGGCCCAAATGAAGCATGTGTGCGAAAGAACGACTTTTTTAGACCGAAAATGAAGCCTGTACACGTGATACGGCGGACGGCGGACGGCGGACGGACATTGCATTTTGGGATCTACGCACCTTGAAACGGAAAAGAAAAAGTTTGAGGGGGTGTTACAAAAATTTTTTGCTGAGCGAATACATAGGTGTATTATTCACAGAATAATAAACCAAAATGCAATGTCCGTCCCGCCGTCCGCCGTATCACGTGTACAGGCTTCATTTTAGGTCTAAATAATTCGTTCTTTCGCACACATTCTCCATTTTGGCCTAGTTGTGTCCTGAAACTTTTCAGCCCTATCGGAATATACCCAGGGGTGTTATGAGTGAAAATGTGCGTAAAAATAGGTAGGTACTTTTTGCGTTTTAGCAACATGTTAGTAAAATGAGCTTTTGAGGTATCGTTTTTCATGTTTTTGGGGACGAGAAGACCGAATATGAAGTCGATTTTGACCAAAGAGTGGAAAATTGAGGTTGTACCAGATGTTCAGCTCCCAAAATTGATTTTTTATGAGTCAAAAACCTGGGAAATCGTCTGAAATCACATCAGTTTGTATAATAACACTGGAACAAGTGTCAACACGTGGACCAAGACGATTAAATGGTACTACCAATGATCAAAGATAGTAAAAAAAAAGGAGCGTACCTAATTTGTGTTTTAGGAGCCAAAATTAATGGAAACCATCAGAAATAGCTATTTTGATTATTACGCATGAATGAAACAATAAATGAACAGCCAACATTTCTGTAGGTAGGTATGTCCAATAGAATAATAAACCCATGTGACAAGGACTTTGCAGCGTTTTTTAATTTCCTTGCGGTTTTGAGGTTTATTCTCAGTTTTAAGATTGTTGTTACTCTTCAGCATGGGTAACGAAAAACTGATTGAGGAATGCGGACATATCCCCTGCTCTACCCCCGCTCCAATCCAAAATTGACACAGATTCCAAGAACAAAATCTAGAGTAAAATAAATGGTAGAGTAGTGGTCAAACAACTGATAAGAAATATGTGTATATTTTTATATTAGACGTTAATTATTATTTGCTCAGTTCTCACTTCCCAAACGACTAATGCTTTGCGCTGTTCTACTATGGATTCATGACTGTTGAAACTCGGTCTGATGTGAACAGAATCACGGACCGCCAACGACCGATCTCGGCCGCTGGAATCTCGTGACGGTGACGAGCCGGTCTCGTGACGGTCTATTGTGAAGCGACCTTTATAGGGTAGTCGGGAAATCTTCTACACAATGTAGGCGCTTACTTAGGAGATGATATTTCCGCGCCACATGTTTTCGTTCCCAACTTAGTTACCTTTGATAAATAATAAAATTCATTCGAGTCCAGAAATTGATCAAGCGAGTTCGTCATTTTTCAAAAGATTTGTACAAACGTACAATTGGTGACCCCGACGTGATTCAAAAGAAACGGAAAAATCGTACAGTGATAGAAGATGGAAGGAGCAGAAGACGCAGCTCACGTAGCGGACGTAAGCGTAAAATTGCCGGCATTCTGGCCTGGAAAACCTGATATATATAATGGTTCCACCAAGTCGAGGCCCAATTTAAATTGAAACGCATCACTGCCGAACAGACCAAATTTGACAATCTTCTGGCGCAAATGGACAAAATTTACGTGGAAAACATATACGATCTTGCCACTTCTACACACACCGACAAAAATACACGCAAGCAAAAAACCGCCTAATCACACTTTTCAAAGAAAGCAAAGAGTCCCAAGAAAGAAACCTACCAATAGTTTGCCCCTTAGTGTCTGGGACCAAGTATCCGAAAGATAAGACGAAAAACGCACGAGTAGTGAGGTCTCGTATCATAGACACTCTGAAGTTGAGCAATAAAAACAATAAAATAATTTAAAAAAGTAACCAACAGGACCGAAAAAATCAACCGAAATTGGACAGACAGAAGCCAGCGTATATTATATACTAAGACACAATGACAGAAGACGAATTCAAGAAGAAGACATTCAAGAAAGAAGAAAAGTTCAAGAAAGAGGACAAAATTCAAGAAAGAATACATTCAAGAAAGAAGAAAAGTTCAAGAAAGAGGACAAAATCAAGAGAGAACACAACAGAACAACAACAAAAGAATGCAACAGTAACAAGAACCAAGAGAGAACGGTACCTGGAGAAAACGCTAAGGGGGGAGTGAATGTAGGCGCTTAGGAGATGATATTTCCGCGCCACATGTTTTCGTTCCCAACTTAGTTACCTTTGATAAATAATAAAATTCATTCGAGTCCAGAAATTGATCAAGCGAGTTCGTCATTTTTCAAAAGATTTGTACAAACGTACACACAACACATCCTACCCAAAAACCCTCCTCCCCTACTTGCCCGGAAAATAGTCACAAAGGCCACGACATTGCTCGTTTTTAAACAAATAAACGTAATAGTTTGATTTACCGTTTAATCTGGTACTGTTGTATTTTTTCTGTTACTTATGTGATTATTACTTTTCTTTAAATTTAATTGTGTGATAAAGTTTTTGAGCCAGGGGGGAGGGGGTCTAACGGCCCCACTACCCCCCACCACATCCACCACTTCACCACTGCTACAGACTAAGTAAATTGTTATTACAGACTAAGTCAGTTGCTAGTCCAAGCTAGAATTTACGTCCAACTGCCATACAGGCGTCCTTGAGTGGTCCAGAAACCCCAGAAGTTCCATTCATGCAGATGGTGCAGTACGACCATGAAGATATGAGCAACTATTCTGTAACAGTTATGGTAATTTAATAGCAATTTTTGGTGATTTTTGGAAAAGCTGTTGGTGATTTTTTTTTTGTGAACCGACGAAAAATGCCAGCCATTTTCACCCCCCCCCCCCCCCCCAAAAACTGAAAACAACCCACTGTTAGTTTTCGAAAATTGCTCATCTTTAAACTCATCCTTTTGACTTTTGACGACATTTAGAAACCTTACACAATACGATGGTGTATTTTGTTTTCAAAAACTGCTCATCTTTAAGCACGTCCTTTTGGCGAAATTTTGGTGAAAATTTGTCACTATACACTGGACAATGGTGTCCTTGGCCCAGTATCCAATCTTTGCAAAACCAAGCTTTTATTTATTCTGTTGGTCTTGCTGGAAATAACCTTGATATTTTAGCGATTAAATTTCTCAACAGAAATCTGTCTACTTAATCGCTAAATATTGCTAATAAAGTAAATATAAAGCAAATAAAGTAATATAAATCAATATAAAGTAAATATTGCGCTTGGTATGACTGGAAGTTTTGCTGTTCGTTGCAGGTGTTCTCGAGTCGCTATGTCGGAAGTGGGAAGGGAGGACAGTTGTGGGTGCCCTAGTCCTCACAGGTGGCGGCGGCCTCGTCCTGGCGACTGCCCTCGCCACCGGCGGCGTCGGCGTCCCGATGCTCTGGCTATCGCAAACCGCCTTTGTACAGGTAGGTAGGTACCAAGGTACCAACACACCTGCGTATTCCGCCTTGCTTATCTATCCACTCAAGTATCGCTCTACATCATCGTCATTCGGTTATTCGCAACAAAAAAAAAGCTACATTACAACGATTTGCGACAAAGAAATGAATTAATGAAGTAAAGGATTTTCTGTTGTAATAATAGCATGACTGCGTAGAATTTGAGACCTAATGCTCTTATGTTCCTTTGTTCTAGGGGTTTTATGTTGTACATTATCATAATACTTACTTATATTCTTGTGTGCATGTGTCACTCCAGGAGAAATCTGGTAATAGTTCGGAGATTAAAAAACGCTGCAAATCCCTGCACAACGGTTTATTATTTTGTATAGAATACCCTTCTGTTACAGATCACAGCTCTATGTATAGATAACCCGTCTATATAATATAATATGTACTATTCTATGCATAATTATGTAGATCGCAGACCCTCCGTAGGTTAGTACCTAACACCGTACTCGTTACTAGGTACCTACCTAAATCACGAGTTAAATGTTGCTAAAATAGTTCTGCCGATGACAAACAGTACCTAACAAAATGAAACACACATAATGAAGTTCTGAAAAGAAATTGTTGATGAGGAGTGAAAAAAGTTGCAAAAGTACCTACCAACAAACTCCAGCCCCTTCTACGTAGATGGTATAATGAACCGTTGTGTAATAATTTACCGTTGAGTAATGATTTACCGTAGTAATAATTTAACCATCAATAATACTTCAACGTTTGTTCAAGTTTCACTACCTACCAACAAACTCCAATAGAGCCATCATTTTTCAAATTAAATAATATCACAGAACAACCAACTCGACTTCATACTCCGCCAATATAATCAGGTGATCCCTACCAATGATTGGCCGTATTCACAAATTCCTATTGTGGGCGCGTCTCTGGTTACGAGATTTGGTTTGAATTGTATACATTTCATTCACACTGGAGTCGAAAATGCCTGTCGGTGCAAACTTCGGGGCCTTACTGTAAACGAACGGCTGGACGTACGATGCTCCGGATGGTCTTAAAAAACTCGCAAGTTCAAGAACTATTTAAAACCGTAAAAATATTTACGTAAAAAAATGGTATAGGCGTTTTGAAAATTTCGACCCCTATTTTGAACCCCTTAGAGATGACTCACAGTAACGTCGAGCTTCGAGGACCAACTAGACGCCGAACGGAACCTATAACCCGAATTTCATCAATTTTTTTTCATGGTAACTAAGAAAATTGGCCCGTACGGCGTACGGCGTACGGCGGACAGACAGAAATATTTTTATTGCAGTTTTGGATTCTACATACCTTGAAACGTAAACCATCAAATTTTGAGGGGGGGTAAGAATTTTTTTTTTCATGCTCGATTCCAATGGTTCATTATTGAAAATAATGAACCAAAATTCCAAATTTCGCCAATTATTCAAAATGTTAAAGGAAAGGAAGTTCGAAGATGAGCAATAGAAGAGGTTGTACGGGGGGGGGGGGGGTGGTAGAAGGAGGGGGGGGGGGTGGAGCGAAGGGTTGGAAGGGATGGACGGGGTTGAAGAGGAGGGGACGGAATGGGGCGGGGCGGAAGGGTGGGGGCTTTTGGTTTATTATTCAGTGAATAATACACCTATGTAATCGCTCAGCAAAAAAATTGTATAACACCCCCTCAAAATTTTTTTCGTTTACGTTTCAAGGTGCGTAGATTCCAAAATAGCAATGTCCGTCCGCCGTATCACGTATACCGACTTCATTTTCGGTCTAAAAAATGCATTCTTTCGCACACCTGCTCCAATTTGGCCCTTGTTGTGTGCCGAAACTTTGCAGCCAGATCGGAGTATACCCAGGGGTGTTATGAGTGAAAATGGATGTAAAAATAGGTACTTTTGTGTGTTTTAGTAACATGTTAGTAACATGAGCTTTTGAGGTATCGTTTTCCATGTTTTTGGGACGAGAAGACCGAATTTGAAGTCGATTTTGACCAAAGAGTGGAAAATTGAGGTTCTAACGAAGTTTCAGCCTTAAATTTACGTTAAATTTTGGTCTAAAATCGTCGTTCTTCCGCACACAGTTGGGGGTCCCCATTTGGGAACGCATTTGGGTCCTAGTTGTGCTCCGAAACACGGCAGCCCGATCGGCATACACCCAGGGGTGTTATGGGAGAAAAATGGATGTAAAAATAGGAGTTTTCGAGGGTTTTTTGAGGTTTTAGTGAACATGAGCTTGTGAGGTAGGTATCGTTTTCCATGTTTATTTAGGGCGAGAAGACCGAATCAATCAATGATCAAAAATAATCTGCTTAAAAAAAGCCGAGCCTAATTCGTGTTTTGGAGGGCCAAAATTGGTGGAAATCATCAAAAATAGCCATTTTGATAATTGCGTACGAAAGAAACAATAAATGAACAGCCAAAATTTCTGTGCGTATGTCCAGTAGAATAATAAACCAATGTGACAAGGACTTTGCAGCGTTTTTTAATGGGCGCATCCGACTGGTAGTTGATAAGAATCGTAATAAGTAGCGTAGGTAAAAATCACGTACTTATATCGAATGTTCGCTCACACGGTCATGCTGCAAGGCAGTTGTTTATTGTTACGTGTGTATTTTGTTGTAGGAACCGATGGGAGATCACGTGGTGAGGATCGGGCCCTCAGAGCACGGCCTAGTTTGGGCTTTGCGCTCGCTTCTTCTCACCTCGAAATGGCACTCCTTCCACCTCCTCTACGGTGGTCCCCTCTCAGGCCTAGACCACGACAAGGTAATTCAAATAATTATACGTACCTAGCACCTATCCATACAGAACCAAATTGCGGTGTAATAATATTAATAATTTATTACCGAATCGCCAGTTCACTATTAAATCATCAGAGGGCACAGCGGAATTTACATGTTTTTAATTAAGGAATTCTCCAACTGAGTATTATGTATGTTATACTAAAAATGACCTTCATACAATACATGACTACATGCACATGAAGTGTTGAATCTCAATAATTCTAGACCCCAAATGGGACCTTCAAAACCTAATTTCATTAATTTTGGTTCATTAATTACGGTTTTCGGTGGTCTGATAGAAATTTGGTTTAAATTCCATTTTCGGATTCTACGTACTTACCTTGAAATAAAAACGATCAAGTTTGGCGGTGGGGGGGGGGGGGTGAAAATATTGTTTCGTGTTCGATTTCCAAGGTTCATTATTGAAAATAATAAGCCAAAATTGGAGAAAGAAGGAAAAGCCCTAAAAATCCTCTTTTCCGCGCCGAAAAATCCCGTAAGAATGGTATAAAAAAAACTGCGTCACTTGACCCTTGGCTAACCCTTCTCCCTGCCCATGCGAAGTTTTTTTTTCTTTCAACCGAGCAGAAAAAAAACCTCTCTGGAGTGGTTTCGCGAGATATAATTCAGTTTCCTTTTTCTCCAAGCAAACCCTTAGTGTCCTTTCTAACCTCTTCAGCCTTTCTGGTCCTTCCCTGCCTTTCGACGCCCATAAACTCCGTCGTTTCCGACCACTTCTCACCCTCCAACAGTCTTTTCCTCCTTGCAGCGTTATTATCTCCTTTAGCCCCCTAGCTCATCTATTATACTAGAAACAGATTTTTATTCATTTACTATGACTATTACTTATTTTTATTTTATTCTTTCTTTGAGGAGTTGTGGGTAGTCTGCGACTCTGCTGAAATGCTGTTAGTAGTGTTGGATGATTGTGTTGGTGCCCCAAACGTGCTCAGGCCTTTCGTTTTCAATGCGCACGGGTCGAAAATTTGCGTATATGACCTCAAAAATGGGTTCAGCACTCCCATAAAACCTCTAAGTTGGAACCGTCAGGAAGCCCTGAAGTATTTCATCGAACCTGGTATTTTTTCCCAGTCACACCTTTCCCATGGAGAAATGATGAGAAGTAACGACCCCAGGCAGATGTGACAGTATTTTCTGTTCAGCTTGACGGAAAATAGGTACCCACCCACATCGCTTGCTTGTTTTAGCGAATTTTCAAAGAAAATGAAGCTATTGCAATGGCTTCGAAATTTAAATAATATAAATTTTTGGAAATTTTCTTCATAGAAATCCGTTTCAGACCATTCTAAAACGATTCCTGAAATTTAACACTTTTTTATATGTATATATATATTATATATATATTGTGTCACTCCAGACGATAACTCTCGATAGAATTGAGATAAACAGCTCAAATTTGCACAAAAAATCTATCTTGGCAATCGAAAGGCTAAGTTCGAAGATGGGCGAAATTGGCCTACTCTAAGGAGGGTTTTGGCGCATTTAAAGTGCGCAAAAATTACCCCAAAAATCCCCAAATGTTATTTCCAACAAGTGACCCCTCATTTAAAGGTTTTGCACGCTGAACACGATGGTGGAATCGGATTTTAGATATCTTGATCCGTTCTCAAATTAGAGCATTTAAAGTGCGCAAAAATTACCCAAAAATCCCCAAATGTTATTTTCTAACAAGTGACCCCTCATTTTAAAGGTTTTTGCACGCTGAACACGATGGTGAAATCGGATTTTAGATATCTAAATCCGTTCTTAAATTAGAGCATTTAAAGTGCGCAAAAATTACCCAAAACTAGGATAATCTTTAAACTCTTACCCCCCCCCCCCCCCCCCCCCACCCCCTTAGAGTGGTCAGATTGAAAAATGTGAGAAGTATTAATTGAAGACGAGAGTTCGAAGCAAAAAAGGGGGAGGCAAACGATTAGTACAACTCCTTGAATTTCCCATTTGACATATAATTGTTATGATACCTTCATAGATAGACAAGTACCGGCCCACGTATTACTAGAAGGAAGACGAAAGAAAAAATCTATTTCAAATTATTCAATTTAGGTACTAACAGTAGGAGGAAGAAGGTTAGGTAGGTATCTTATCAATTTATTATCAGTATCATACGAATATTTGATATTCAAAGGTAGGTAGGTACTTAACATGAATATCAATGAAGAAGGAAGGATCTACCTACCTAGTAGAGCAAATCTTGAACTGGTTTTAGATACCAGGCCTGAAATCGTAGTCAAGAGGAAAGGCCATTCAGAAGGAACAAGGAATCTACTCATAACAAACGGTAGAATCAGGATGGACAAAACGTACAAATTAAAATAAATACGAAGAGAATATACATAGAAAACCAAATTTTAGACCGAAGTTTTCCTTTATTCAAAACCATAGCCATTAATTCGAATATTTCTTTGAAAATTCGCTCATTAAGTCATGCTGCATGACTGGTTTTTTTTATTTTGCAGTTGAAATGGTTGAGACAACCCCCTCTAAGCCCGCTCGTCCATCGGCTCAACCCAGCATCTGTTAACATGAGGTGAATTCTCTATGTTATTCTCGTTGATGACGACGCAATAACTAGATAAAATAATGCCTATCTAATAGATTATTATAAATATAGAAGTGAGAACTTATTGAACTCATTTTGATTACAGGATTATGAAGAGTCTGTCGCACTCGTCTAGGGGAGTGGTAGTTGTGATGGGAGACGTTATTGCAGCTGCGGCTATCTTAGACAAGGGTAGGTTTAACTATTTCCATTGACTTTTCACTTCTTTCGTTAACCATTAATACATTCTTCGTTCTCCTTCTTTATAGTTGCCGGTTATATCTTGTTGAATAGAAATTGCCTCATAAGCACTCAAAAATCCACCATATTTCACCTTTCTGTTTAGGACACCAATTCCCAAAATTTCGGTTGAATTAGGTATCTACTGCCTAACCAAGTTGCCCCCTCCAAAGGTAAGAACTGGTTTATAACTAAGTTTGGAGAGCAGCTTTCCGTAACAAGCCCTCAGTTTAACGCTCTTCACATCCTGCACAAGAGGCCCAGACCGAACATCCCTCTCGAAAGAGATTCACGGTGAAAAACTGAACCCCTTGGGTGCAAAGAAACCGTCAATAGCCCCCCTCTCACTGATACCCCAACTCCACCACACTGTATCCCATTGAAAAAGAGGGTTCTTCAGAATGACTGATGTAGTTTTTCACTGGAGAGAGGCGGAAAATTCTACCGTGAATCTCTTGATTTTCCACCTCTGAAGCCGATTCCAAGCCAGGAGATTTCCCGAAGAAAAGGAAGGCGAATTTTCCACGGACAAAGAGAGGCCCGTCAACTTGTGGTTGATGTCGGCAAATAATTAACCATAGCCGGGTCGAGGTGTCTGGTTCCCATTCGTCTCTGGAAATACCCGTCTGTCGCCGTCCCACCGCAGTTGAAAACCCGGTTGAAACTGACGTGAGAACTTTCTGCCGAATGGCCTATTGAAATATCGTGCTTTACGGTGCCTATTGTTACCTGTAGCGGACTCTATGTATGCGCATGTCACAAAAGCGTTTTATATTATTTTTGAATGAAACCAGATTCCATCCTGAGAATTTTGACACCAACCGCACTGTATGTGATAAGTAGGTATTTTTCTATGATTTTTCACTGTTCAACCAATTCTGGCGTACGCAAGATATTCTTGATTGCGTTGTTGATTGAATCGGTTGAAACGTTGAAAATCATAGAAAAAGAACTACTTGTCGTAGGACAATGTGGTAGTTTTGTCAAAATTCTCAGGATGGAATTTATTTTTACTTAAAAAAATAAACTCCATCCATAGCCATAACGTAGTTTTTATAATAGCAAAGTGAAAGTGCTGGGCAAAATAGCATAGAAATAACCCTAATCCTGTATGAATCAGCAAGGCACTTCAAACAGTCTGATTCTGCTGCTGACTTGTAATGGTTGAGGGGTTTAACTACACCGCCCATACAGCGTAGTTTCCCCCTCTCCATCCTCTAGAAAGGTAGGGAGGCAGTGTGACAGCTGCCCCCGGAGACAATGGTTTGATTATAACGCAATGCCTCCAGGAGTTGACGATTCGTTTCCGCGAATCGACCACCCTTTCAGCCGCGTGTCAAAAAGATCGGGAAGAGCCTGCATCCAAGATGGACGGGATTCCCATATACCGTCACAGACTATATGCTTATTACAACAAAAGTAATTTTTCTTTAGTTATAGGAAATAAAAATGAAAGCGAACAAAAAATCACAGTTTTGTTTGAAAGGAGAATGCCATGAGTCCACCATCAGTAAAACAAAGCAATACGCAAAAAGAGAAAGAAAAGATAGTGATGGGGGAAAATCGAATAGTTGACTGTCCAATATAATTGCGTAGCTACCTCTTACATCATTTTTTAGGGGTGAGAAATCAATACCTAGGTACCAGAGAAGGCTGAATACCTGCTCTCGGTTGAAAGAAAAATGCAGGTACTGATGGAGTCACCACGATAGGCAAAAAGAGGATACTTGTAAATAAAAGGAAACGGAAAGAAAATGTTCGCCGATGTACCTCAAGGTGCACCATGCTGGATCTCCGTGCGTCGAAGGTCGGGTTCAGCAAGCACAATGTACGCGAGATATTTATACTTATAGATATACCGTCAAGTCCGTGAATGTTGAATTGAAAGGCCGTACAGTGATTTTCCAAGCAGGTCGATGGAAAATACTGATTTTGGATTAAAATTGGTAGAGGGAAAATATATAGTTTTTCGGAAGGCGAAATGCGTAGGTTTGGACAGAAAGACGACGGAGAAGCAAGCGAGGAGGTGAGTTGGATATTTTATAGTTGAAAGGAAGGGAGCTCATGTCAGTTCCCGAAGCAAGAATTTTGGCCCTATCGAGCTCACCATCACCCAAGCATCTCTGACAAAACAGTGGGTAAATCAAAGCACTTGAGGAAAATCGTGAAGCCGTCTTCTACTGTACTTATTTGTATGTATTTTGGTTTGCAGGTAGATCTGCAACACCTACCATACCATATTTGCATAGTTTGCCCTACTTAACGATTGATTAATTGTCTGGTTATGTTGCAGCCACATCTCTTGGGCTGACAGGCTCAGGTATCGTGTGGATTTGGGCCGACACTGGAGAAGTCGTCGCCGCTCCACCGTCGATCCAGCTGCGTCCTGGATCACCAGCCAGTGGCTCCCTCGTCAGATCCAGGAGGGCTCAAGCTCCCAGGCCAGAAACCCCCATCAGGTTTGGAAGACGTTTTTTCTGTACCTACTGCATTATTTATCTGAGATGTGTCAGGGACTGATGAACTCAGTTGCGACAGAAGTAGGTTCTCGTTGGACAGTATATTTCGAAGTAATCACAGACAGAGAAGTTAGGTTAATAGGAATGAGAACAGACGATGACCATATAAATGAGTGGGGGGGGGGGGGGGCAAGCCACCCAGATGTCGTTGATACCTACTTAACCTAGCTATTGTTAGCTACAGCAGCGCTAATTATAGGTAGGTACGGTCATTATCGAAATTCAGTTAAGAAACGAAAAAAAAAGAAACAAGATGGATTCTAGCAAATCGGCATAGCAAAATACCAGGCTTCCCTTACGTAACTACTTACTTGCTGTTATTTGACATATATCGTGATCGATTGCAGACTGCCTGTCGGGCTGCTGGCTCTTAAAGCTGTGGTGGTGCCTCTGGACCGTCACCTCGTTCGGGCCGGTACCCGGCTGATGGTGGACGCCATGCGACGCGCCGCAGCTCACGTCACGTCGAGGTTCGGCGTCACTTCAATCACGCGGAGCATGTGGCGCAGCGCCACCTCCTGCTCCTCGGACCGTTCAACGCCAATGGCCAACTTCACTGAACAGCTCGTCAAGTGAGTCCTTCAAACTTTTGTCCTTGGTAGAAATGATTTAATTATGGTTAATAATAAGAAATAGGTAATGGCTTTCCCGACTGCCTACATCCCACGGATTTCTCCAGTGATCCGTATCGTTGGACTGGCTCCATAGCTCGTCCGTATTGTAGCGTGTTGAATTCCTAAATTCCCTACTTATAGGATGGATGGCAAAGCTAGTGGGCGAGATAATTACTGGCGGAATTCACACACGTTCATTTGTTACCTGATTTGTAGGAGGCAGTTGGCCTCGAGAAAGCTTTGCACAGTACTGGCTCGAGTTCAGGAGACACGTTGCTGAAAGAGAAATTTAAAACTAGGCTTCCAGCAAGGTACGTAATGACTGAAGGTCCTGGGCAAGTGATGCAATGAACTAAATGAACAAGAGAATTTATTAAACGAAACAAACTGACAAAGTTGAGGGGGATCCACGGGGTACGGCAATTTAGAGACAGACTTTCAGAGAAATGATGTTCGCGAAAATAACGGGGCTCGATACAAGGCAAAGGGACTGAATTTAAGATAGTTAACTAAATATGTGCAATGTGTTGAACGAATGTTGTGGGGTGTACGGTAGCACCAGAGTCGGGTGCAATGCTCCTGAAGGGGTGTAATACGGGGTACTGTGGGTACGACTGCACGTGGTCGAGGGGTGCAACGTTAGGCTCAGGCTCGGGGGCAGCAAGTTCTACCTGTAGGGGTTCTGCAACAGAACGGAAGAATCCCTCTGTTACTTCTGGCAAAATGCCGTGAATTACTGGACACCTGAAGGGCACTGCTACGTGATAGTCGCAAAATGGATAATACGGGTTAAGGGTGTAAGTCCTACCTCTTCCTGGGAACCTGGCAGGAACTCGTCCGGGCAACCTCCTGGCTGCTGTCTTCGGGCTCGTGCGGTCCACTGCTTCGGCGTCCACCCCAATGGCGAACAGGTATCGCCTGAAACAGGATACTTCCGCGGCAGTACAACGGTCACAGCTCAACGTTGTACCCCTGTGCTTCCTGGCTGGCCTCCACTCTTCTCCTCTCGCGGTCGTCGTACAAATCAGTATTTCCAGAGGGGAAAGCAAAAAGAAAGGTCCGGTTCAACAACAAATGCTTCGCACAGAATAATCCCTAATAAATCGCTGAAGGCTCTGACTCAACTCTACTGTCTCAATCTCACACAACTAAGTCTCAAGGAATATACAAAAGGTCGCAGGTCTGGTCTCCGAGAAGTCTCTGTCTCTTGTGTAGTGTCATGGCGGCTGCAATTGATTTTATGCACCATCCCTCCCTTCGCGAATCCGCCCCTTCGTGGCGTGGGGAAGTGGCGCAGATGGCTCCTGCACCGACGGTTCCGCCGGGTGATATCGTTCGCGCATCGATCGAGGACTGCCTGGATCAAAAATGTAAGATGGCGATGTTCTGACATCTTACCGTATCTAATGTCCCATCGACATTTTCTGATTGCACTGTCAGTTAGTCAGTTCAGCGGTGTGTGGGGTCTGAAAACGGTGGGGCACCAGACCAGAGCACAAAACCAACAGATGTCTACAAAATACCCCAAGGCACCCTTCCCTTATTCACTGATATTACTGATAATCCCTTATATACTGATTGCAGTGATATTCAGCAAAGCTCTTCTCTTTTAATCAACACTATGGTCGTACGAAAACGTCGGCAATTTCTACTGTAAATTAGACCCCGCATTCATGTGTTACAAAAATATAGTAAACTAAAATATAGCAAAACAATGACCAGATGGATGGTACCTACCTGAATCTTGAATGGAGAAGCTATTCACTAGAAGCTAGGTAGTTATCTGTGTGTTGACGCCAGAAAGAACTTGACTTAGGGCGACTAGCCGTGCGGAATGTGAGGGACAACCTAAAAATTCTAACACTAACATGACTTACGAACTTAACTAAAAAGGAAACTGACAGCGACATGATCACTCCCAGGAGTGTCGAAAGAGGAACAACACTAGAACCATTCGCACCAACGGCGGGACTACTTAACGGAAATAAAAAATTGTTCTATTTGTTGACAGCTACCTCGAAAGGGTAAGATAAGAACATTACAACTTCACAAAATGAATATTCGCACTTAACTACAGAACCTACTTGACTAACGACAAGAACATTAACGGTAAACATAATATAAAATCAATGCCTATTGGCGCAAACAGGGGACAATTTACATCAACATTTACTGGACTGACCATAACAGGTGACACAAATATAATAAAATACTGGACCAAAATGTACCGATTAACTTATTAAAATACATTGACAGAACATAAACCACCAGAATAAAGCATTACAACAGGTAAATAATTTCTTTTTCACAATTAACTGACTTATTAACTAACATGACTCATGAAGACAAGATACGTATCAACTGACCTACACTGGAACAAAATACGCGAAGTGCTATAACAGTAGCTCGTAGGGGTCTTACATGCTCGAACGTAAAGAATTAAAACTGCCCTCAAATTGAGCATAGGACTGGACATACAATTAATTACAAATACATAGATAAAGAAAACGGCGGAATATATGGCGTAGGTACGACCAGTGGACAACTACCTAAGTACCTTAGACGTTTCCTTATAGGTACCTCAGCGGATCACCATTCAGATGGCTCCACAGCAGCTGCGGTCATCTCGGCAGCAGGAGAACTGGGCGCGGCTCCGTCAGGGGACAGCGGGCTATCGCGGGTAACATATGCCAGGAGGGCACATCCGCGGTACAACACCCTTGCTCCTTCCAGAGGGTGATCGCAGGGTGGGAGAGTCCACCGGCTCCCGCTCTTCGGAACTCGGCAATCCAGCGCCGTATAGTGGAGCGACAGGACTCGCATCTCTCTCCGTGGAGCTCTACGTTGTCTTGGGGGCACGAGACACACGCCCCCTCCCATGGTATCCGCTTGGTCCGGAACACCGGCATCACGATTGGGATGAAACCCCTTGCGGACGAGGTCATCTCGAAGTTTGGGTCTCCGCCTTGGGTGCAGGGTGATGGGAGATCCGCATCCGGGTCGTCACGGATCGCCTCGGCCGATGCGTCTTCCTGGTGGTCCATCCGTGGGGAGGCGCCACTCTCAGTTGTTTCGCGCAAGGCCTCCTTCATTTGGGCGACGTTGCGCAGCAGGGTAGTGTACTGACTCCTGGTACTTGCCGCAGATCCAGGGGAGGTCCGGACACAGTGGGGTCGCAGGGCCAGCGGCGAGGATGCAGGCGACATCTCGCTACGTCCACTAGCGGCATCTTCCGGTGGCTGCACTTCCGGTCTCTACTGCATACCCTTGGAATTCTACATCGTCCAGGGTTACGGTTGCTACCTGGGGGCCGGGCTGAGTCTCATTGGGTCGGCTGTCATCAAGGTCCTCTCAGAAGGACGTCGCGCGAAGCAGGTCTCGGACGTTCGAACAGAATCTGAAGGTGGTGGTAGGGGTGCCGCGGCATCGGGGGTTGGGAACTATCAAAAATCCAGGTTCTGGATCCTCTCCCACGGGTCTCGATGAGTCCGTCATCGTAGATCCCCTAACCAATCTCTTAAAAGAAAATGGACTATCACAACGCCGCTCCCAGATCTCACCATTTATACAACTCTCCAATCCAGTTGTCCAACCCTCACAACACCGACCAAGAAGCACAGTGGATTCGTTACATTCTGGGATCCGCGATCCCCTCCTTATACTACCCATAACTGGTCCTACTTTGTGCTTCCATTTTGTCTTGGTATTCCAAATCGGGTCCCTATCACCTACTGGTCCTACTGGGTGTTGTGAAAGGAATTTCCCTATTAGCCTTACAGGACAACATAGGGTATCGTCTACCGGGGAATCAGGTGGGATATTTGTGGGCAAGATTGCTTCCCTGGACCCTATAGGGGTAATTACAGGGATTGGGGATCGATCCACCCTATCTCCTAGCAGGGCGATTTCGGGTAGGTGTACCTGACATCGGAACGTGGGCATCATGCAAAGGTCGCACGTCCCTTCATCCCTAATCTCTTGGCGAACGTGGGGGAAAGAGAGCTCGCTCCGGCCTGCGTCCGGGTCCGGGCTCCTCAGAGCGGGTATGTCTCGGAAATCTCCGATCTTGGTCTCGGCGGCTGGTGACGGTGGTTCAGCGAGTTCTTCGTCAGGGACTCCTTTGCGTGGTAATTCATCAATTTCAGGCGCCGAGACGCCATTGATTGCAGCAAGGATACTCACTGTTTCCGGCCCTTCGGGCGACGCTTGGAAGGTCGCGAGGTCTATAGGTACCTTTGTTTGCTAACAGGTCCAGTCCCATAAGGTTGAGTCCCTTTCCTGTGGTGGGCAGTATGTGAAACGTATGGGGAAAGTCGTAGGCGCCCACTCGTACACGGAGGGTCTGGGTCCCCTGAAAGTGTATGGGCTCGCCCCCCGCTCCGCGTGCTTGTACCAATGTCGGCTGGAGGGTACTTCCGGGGACAGGCCGGTTAAGCAGGGAGACTTGGGCCCCGGTGTCCACGACCATGGTGACGGACGTGTCGTTTAACAGGACGGGCATCGTGATGGCCGGCCCGTAGCTTTCAATGGTAACAGGGGCAACCCACGGGTTACGGGCTACCAGCCACTGGTTCCCCTCGGAAGCCCCCCTCATGGTCAGATCCTGGAAGATGATTTCCCGTGGTTCAATTGAGTCATAACCCTCTTCTGGGTTGACTCGGACCGCTTGGCAACGTGTCAGGCTTGTGTCGAGGGCCGGGCTACGCTCGGTGGGCGCGTCGACCTCAACATCTCCGACACCCTCTGCGTGGTGAGGATGACCCAGTCCAGTCGGGATCGTCGGGCCTGCATACGGTTGCGTACTCGGAGGCGTTTTCCAGGCTTCCCGCCTCCTTCCGGCACCGAACGGCTGTCTCGGCGAGGGTGGTCGCGTGATGTCTCTCAGGTGCTTGTTCAAGACACTACAGTCGCGCTCCGAATGGTCTCTGGCGCCACAATATGTGCACCCTACGAATCGCCTTGCCCCAGGTCTTTCTGGGCAATCGGCAGCCAGATGCGAAAAGCCGCCACAAAACCTACACTTAAATGGCAAAGACGAGACGGGCCTCGGCAGATACTGAGTGTTACGATTGCGGGGACTTCGGAGTGGAGCAGACATGGTTTCGGTCGAGGCTTTCATCCCATTGCGGTGTGAAGCCCCCAAAACCACCCCCGCTAAACCCTTCTCTCCCTGCCGTACTCCTATTCTTCCCCGAATCACGGGAAATAAATGCAAACTTCTAACTAACATTTTTGAGAATTGAACTACTAGGAAAAATGAAATTACCTATCTTTACTTAATTATCCTAAAGGGGGCGTTCCACCAACTGTTTCCCTCCCATGAAAGAGAGAGGAAACAGTAAACAAAATGATAGTTTTTAGTCTATACAAAAAGCTAATCGAGGTAGAGCTACTCTTCATACACCATCCCCAAATCCCAAGAAGCAAGTGACTTCCATACCATCGTCGGCCTCGCAGCTTTGTCAAACTCATCCTGTACCTACTTCAAGTTTTTACACATTAAATGTCTATCGTGTGATGATTCGATTATGGGCGACGGATCCTCCTCGTCGGAAACGAACCTACCCTGGAAATGGACCTAGTTTAAAGTGTACATGTGATAGTGTAGTGTCCTAAAATTGCGTCAAGAATTCTAGATCACCTCCAGAGGAAAACAAAATCAATCGTCGACTTACCTTGCTTCCTAGAACTCCACTATAAGACCTGAGCTCAATTTAGCAAAACTCCAAAGATGTGGGAGTATTATTGTTCAGACTCTCGAATCTCCCTGACCCAACTTGCTTGTCTTTTGCGAACGGAAACAGTCCTAACATCACCAAGGGGAAAAGTGGGAACAATCGGGCAATAATTCCCGAAAGATCTGTCTTATCCCAAGGCACTATCATTGGCCACGGCGGATTCGTGAGAAAATAAACCTCGATCCCAAAGAACGGATCCAGGCCCACTAGCCCCCGAAAACACCGAGGTCTGCCCCAAAAGACAAGGAAGCTTACAAAAATTAGGCTTTTCAACCTATTCGAATGAAAAGAGACATTTTTCCCCTGAAGATTTGAAAAGTTACTTGAGCTCAGAATCCTATGAGAAGAGCGGCCAAGCCGACTTGAGCAGCCTATAGCCACGTGGCAGGAGGTGACCACATTTGTAGTTAAAATATGGAAACATAAAAGTAAAGCCTAACTTCTCTTGAAGAGATAGACGAAAAATGCTATAATTAAGAAATTAGATAGTAAACCAAGAGGGAAACTAACGATGCCTAGATGGAGATTTTGAAAGTTTGGAAAAGTGTGTACTACCTACAAAGTGGGACAAGATGCTACCAAAACTGAATCACGAGGAAAGGACATGGGTTTTGAGATAAATAGGAACAAAATCCATATTCAAGCCCTCATAATTTATTAAACTAAGAAGAATGAAAAGTGAAATCAGAAAACATAAACAGGAAGTGAGTACAAATATAATGAGTTCTTAGATTCTATTAATTCTTAACAAACTAGAAATGTACTAATACCTGAAGGGATAAAAGAAAAGAAAAACCTAACTTCTACCCACAAATAAATCTATAAAATGATCTAACTAGAACCTACATTAACAATTGTCAATAAATTTACAAATTTTTCTTTAATGAATAACCTTTTCCGTTAAGTAACTTAGAAAAGAAAATTCTCCCCTAAATCCTAGAAAATACTCTCACGGAAACCCCAAAGAAAAGAGCTTTGAGATGGAACCACCATCACAAGATTTGAATCAATTTTTAATGTCATCAATAAATTACTTAGGCATGGAGATAGAGTTAAGTTAGAAAAAAAAACCCTTGAGGGCTAAGTGAACTAAAAAGGGGAAAAAAACCTAACCCTATCCCCATAGGTTCTTATAATACTTCTCACTTGATCAAACCACAAAGAATAATTTACATAAAGGCCAATTGCCCACGAGACTTTCAAAACTATTATGGTAAATTTGAAAAAGATATAGGTTTCTTTAAGTGCCTAGATTCTGTGACCCCGTTGCGTTTTAGCATTTTCAATTAGGAATTTATCTTAGGTTGGGATACTCTAATAATTTGGACTAGGAGGAAAGAACCAAGTCCTTACCTTAATTCAGCAGGAGGAGAGTCGTCCAGGGAATCTTCCGCAGCCAAGTGTCCAGATCCCGACTTCTCCCTTTTCCAAGTCAACTCCGACCTCCCACTCCCCGTTTAATAAGAAAATCTTATACTCTGAGGAGAGGGGCGACCGAGCGAATCCCAGGAAAGGGGGCCCCGGAAAAACGGTGGATTGATGACTGAGGCCATACTGAGAGAGATTATTTCCGAATATTGGAGAGTTTATATAGTTGACAATCGAAGGAGGGACATGACGAAATTCGCCCGTATTTCACTAAATATTCTAATTTATTACATTAACAGTTGTTTTGGGAATTTCGTCACGTCACACTGAGGAAGGATCTCCGAGAATGGGGGGGGAGTGTGCCACCAGTGCGTCTTGAGGCCTTGTTCTCCTGGCCTGAGGCTGGGTGCGAGCAGGACATCCGTGCGCCAAGTGGCCCGTCTGACCACAATGGTAGGAGTCCCCCGTGCGGGGCTCCCTAGGCGGTTCTCTGGTGTAAACAGCACCCACATTCCAGGGCTCCGCACATCCTGGTCCCACCGACAAGGTCTCTCACAAGTCTAGGGCGCGGGCGACCGTGTCATCGAACGTTGGCGGACAATTACCCGCGAGGGCCGTGCGTAAGTGTCCCTCCAGGCCCCTGGTAAAAACACGTTTTGCCCGCTCATCGACGGCTGGGCGCCTTTCATTCGCTGTCAAATCGGGGTAGGTGGTGCGCACCAAACGCCCCACCAGACGACGTACCCGATCGGCGTACTGTACGATGGACTCGGACTCCTCCTTCCGGCACGCAGCTAGTTTCTGGGAAAGAGCCTCAGCGCTCTCTCTTCCGAACCATTGTAAGAGTCCGGCCTTGGTGACACTGTAGGGGGATGGGGCATGTCTCCAATCAGGGTTACTAATTAGGCAATTAAAGCCACACCCTTCAACTTCATACGAAGTAGTCCGGCCCTCTCGGCTTCCGACATGCCCGGGGTAGCATCTTCCAATAACTCGAAATAATCAGAGATGGGTAGTGCCTCTGGGTCGGAAGAGTCCCACATCACCAAGGAGTCGATCATTGCCTGCGACAGTCGTGGGGGTGGACGTTCCCTCGCTTTCATTTCCGTGAGAATATCCCGGTGAGAATTCACCATAACCTGACCTAAGGCCAACACAGACCTCTCAAGCGAGGCCAACTCCGGGCTCCCTTTCCTGACGTCAAGCTGGGTTCACATCCATCCGTTGTACGTTCATGGTCATGCGTTGGAGCATCTGATTGGCTCATACCATGAAGTGGTGGGGGGGCAATTTTTGACGGATACACACTTTTGGCGAAGACTGTCCGCATTAGAAAAATTAAATATTTCAACGGATGAACAGATGAACGGACGGCGCAGAAGACCTCTGTGCAAGTGTGTTGTTTATGGTCTGTCGTTTGGTTGTCTTTGGTATTTCAGAAAGCAGATCCATTATAACGTTCGTGCTCGATTCCATAGGAAAAACGCTGCAAAGTCCTTGTCACATGGGTTTATTATTCTCCTGGACACACCTACAGAAACGTTGGCTGTTCATTTATTGTTTCTTTTATGCGTAATAATCGAAATAGCTATTTCTGATGGTTTCCGTTAATTTTGGCCCCTAAAACACAAATTAGGTAGGTACCTACGCTTTTTTTTTTTTTTTTTTTTTTTAATAACTATATTTCAGTGGTTAACTATATTAACTATATTAATCGTCTTGATCCACGTGTTGATACTTCTTCCAGCGTTATTATACGAAATGATGGTGATTTCAGACGATTTCCCAGGTTTTTCACTCATAAAAAATCAATTTTGGGAGCTGAACATATGTTAGAACTCAATTTTCCACTCTTTGGTCCTTATGCTGAACCCTCTCTATCTATGTCATGGAAATAGAGTCCAGTTAAAATTATACTCCATCAAAATAAAGTCCAGTTGAAATAATAATAAAATCTTTTAGGTACCTATGTACCTATTGCAAAGGGGCCTCATAAACAATAAACCCCAATTTAAAGGCCCTTGAGTAACACCAGAATTCAAAAATTAGTATCTCCCTGTAGGTATGGTATATATGCTAGTTCATTCAGGTCACAAGGAAGCATTTAGTTTTGAATTTAACTTGCTGTTTGCAGTTTGGTACCTATTTTTTAGTAGGTATCCTGAAATAGGTACGTGATCAATCAATGGGACACATCCAGGATGCCTTCGCACAGACGATTGCCGTCTTTACCTACCTACGATACCTACCTACGAGTTGTATTAATTTACTGTTGCTCTGGGCCATCTTCTTCAGACATCCCATCCTTTCCATATATGGAAATATTATTATTGAAAATAATATTTCCATAGAGAAACCAAGTGTCCGGCATGGCAGAATTGCCGAGACCACAAAGCAAAGAAGTAAAAGCAGAATTGCCGAGACTACAAACTAAAAGAACAGAACGCAACCCAACGGATGGTTGTGAACGCCCTGAAGCGTTGACGCGTTGACAGACCCCCCTCCACTGCTCCAAACGCATGACCTTGAACGTACGAACGGATGGATGTTGGATGGATGTGAAGCTGGGTTCACATCCATCCGGTCATACGTTCAAGGTCATGCGTTTGGATCAGTGGAGGGGGTTCTGTCAACGCGTCAACGCGTCAGGGCGTTCACAACCATCCGTTGGGTTGCGTTCTGTTCTTTTAGTTTGTAGTCTCGGCAATTCTGCGTTTACTTCTTTGCTTTGTGGTCTCGGCAATTCTGCCATGCCGGACACTTGGTTTCTCTATGGAAATATTATTTTCAATAATAATATTTCCATATGGAAAGGATGGGATGTCTGAAGAAGATGGCTCAGAGCAACAGTAAATTAATACAACTCGTAGGGTAGGTATCTAAAAGACTGCGATCGTCTGTGCAAAGGCATCCTGGATGTGTCCCATTGATTGATCACGTACCTATTTCAGGATACCTACTAAAAAATAGGTACCAAACTGCAAACAGCATGTTGAATTCAAAACTAAATGCTTCCTTGTGACCCGAATGAACTAGCATATATACAATACCTACAGGGAGATACTAATTTTTGAATTCTGGTGTTACTCAAGGGCCTTTACATTAGGGTTTATTGTTTATGAGGCCCCTTTGCAATAGGTACATAGGTACCTAAAAGATTTTATTATTATTTCAACTGGACTTTATTTTGATGGAGTATAATTTTAACTGGACTCTATTTCCATGACATAGATAGAGAGGGTTCAGCATAAGGACCAAAGAGTGGAAAATTGAGTTCTACCATATGTTCAGCTCCCAAAATTGATTTTTTATGAGTGAACAACCTGGGAAATCGTCTGAAATCACCATCATTTCGTATAATAACGCTGGAAGAAGTATCAACACGTGGATCAAGACGATTAATATAGTTAATATAGTTAACCACTGAAATATAGTTATTAAAAAAAAAAAAAAAAAAAAAAAAAAAGCGTAGGTACCTACCTAATTTGTGTTTTAGGGGCCAAAATTAACGGAAACCATCAGAAATAGCTATTTCGATTATTACGCATAAAAGAAACAATAAATGAACAGCCAACGTTTCTGTAGGTGTGTCCAGGAGAATAATAAACCCATGTGACAAGGGCTTTGCAGCGTTTTTCCTATGGAATCGAGCACGAACGTTATAATGGATCTGCTTCCTGAGATACCAAAGACAACCAAACGACAGACCATAAACAACACACTTGCGCAGAGGTCTTCTGCGCCGTCCGTTCATCCGTTCATCCGATGAAATATTTAATTTTTCTAATGCGGACAGTCTTCGCCAAAAGTGTGTATCCGTCAAAAATCGCCCCCCACCACTTCATGGTATGAGCCAATCAGATGCTCCAACGCATGACCATGAACGTACAACGGATGGATGTGAACCCAGCTTAAAGGATGTGAACCCAGCTTCAGTATCAGATCAGTTCCAAACGAGGTGGCCATGGTTCTCATTGTTTTTTTTTTTTTTCAATCCGGGTAAAGGATCCGATCCTTTCAGGAATTGTAGATTTCCATTAAGCACAATGAACAAGGAACAGCGGAACACTAATACTAATAGAAAGGACAAGTACTAAACTAGTTCAAAAGGACATGAAGCATACAACTCAATAGATAAAACGAAAGGCGGAATACTAATCTAGTTCAACAAGACATAAAACATACAATTCACTAGAATAATAAAAAGGAAAGGACGTAGCGGAAGTCTTCGGATCGTAAAAATAGAGGGCCCCAGAAGAGGGGTACAGTCGGGTGAATAAGCGTAAGGCCGTAGGGAACCGGAGGCTCGATCACCACAAGTCAAGGGTCCACGGGACTGTACTCAAAAGAAACTGAAAAACACTTATGCGGTAAACAAATCCCAAGAAAATACGAACAGGATATTCTCAAAACGAGGTAAGGGTCAACAAAGTCCTACGAAGAAACCAAACTGCAGGGGAAAACGCAAAAAAAAACCAGTCATGCAGCATGACTTAATGAGCGAATTTTCAAAGAAATATTCGAATTAATGGCTATGGTTTTGAATAAAGGAAAACTTCGGTCTAAAATTTGGTTTTCTATGTATATTCTCTTCGTATTTATTTTAATTTGTACGTTTTGTCCATCCTGATTCTACCGTTTGTTATGAGTAGATTCCTTGTTCCTTCTGAATGGCCTTTCCTCTTGACTACGATTTCAGGCCTGGTATCTAAAACCAGTTCAAGATTTGCTCTACTAGGTAGGTAGATCCTTCCTTCTTCATTGATATTATTTTTATCATGTTAAGTACCTACCTACCTTTGAATATCAAATATTCGTATGATACTGATAATAAATTGATAAGATACCTACCTAACCTTCTTCCTCCTACTGTTAGTACCTAAATTGAATAATTTGAAATAGATTTTTTCTTTCGTCTTCCTTCTAGTAATACGTGGGCCGGTACTTGTCTATCTATGAAGGTATCATAACAATTATATGTCAAATGGGAAATTCAAGGAGTTGTACTAATCGTTTGCCTCCCCCTTTTTTGCTTCGAACTCTCGTCTTCAATTAATACTTCTCACATTTTTCAATCTGACCACTCTAAGGGGGTGGGGGGGGGGGGGGGTAAGAGTTTAAAGATTATCCTAGTTTTGGGTAATTTTTGCGCACTTTAAATGCTCTAATTTAAGAACGGATTTAGATATCTAAAATCCGATTTCACCATCGTTCAGCGTGCAAAAACCTTTAAAATGAGGGGTCACTTGTTAGAAAATAACATTTTGGGGATTTTTGGGTAATTTTTGCGCACTTTAAATGCTCTAATTTGAGAACGGATCAAGATATCTAAAATCCGATTCCACCATCGTGTTCAGCGTGCAAAAACCTTTAAAATGAGGGGTCACTTGTTGGAAAATAACATTTTGGGGATTTTTGGGTAATTTTTGCGCACTTTAAATGCGCCAAAACCCTCCTTAGAGTAGGCCAATTTCGCCCATCTTCGAACTTAGCCTTTCGATTGCCAAGATAGATTTTTTGTGCAAATTTGAGCTGTTTATCTCAATTCTATCGAGAGTTATCGTCTGGAGTGACACATATATATATATATACATATAAAAAAATGTTAAATTTCAGGAATCGTTTTAGAATGGTCTGAAACGGATTTCTATGAAGAAAATTTCCAAAAATTTATATTATTTAAATTTCGAAGCCATTGCAATAGCTTCATTTTCTTTGAAAATTCGCTAAAAGAAAGTAAGAGGAATAGGTACTCCATCTAACAAGTCGAGGGTCAGTAAGTAGACTGCCGGGAAACAAGCAGGCAGCCCAAAGGTGACCAGCTATGTGACAAAATACAAGGGGGCGATGAACTGAAAGATCATCGATCGGAAAATAACAGGTAAACAACTGCAAGGGTGAGTCTCAGGTAGCGGGAAGAATGGCGAAAGTCGAGTTTTACGACAATAACAGGACGTGTTTTCGAAGGGGTCAATCAAACTAGGGAGGTAAACAAAACAGTCGCACGCAGCTTATTCTAGCGGTTTTGTGATAACGTTTTCTCGAGGGCTCCTCAACAAGGGTGCAACGTTATTTTAACGGGAGGTCAACGCTTGGGATTTCCCACTATCTGCTGGCTATACTAGCTTGTTTTAACCGCGTAAATCCTGAACAGGTTTTCATTAGCGGATTTTACTGTTTTTGTGGCCGGGGAAAACACCGTTGGGGAAGGGGGATCCTACACAGCGAGTAAACGCCACACTATTGGGCACGACGATGAAGCACGATTTAGGCTCGCGAAAACAACAACTATGGGGGACGTGAAATTCAGAATTCGATGATGAGCGCCTTGGGGCCGTGGACTCTGCGTGTTTCATGTAAATAACACTGTAAAACACCATAGAGTACTTGAAGAAAGTGAAAGTCGGCCCACTGTCGGCTCACAACGTTGAGCATGAGGATATTGACGATTGAAAAAAGGCTATTAGATAACAGTTGAGTGTACAGCCATTGATCGGATCATGGTTAAGAACTGCGCCCCTCAACAACATTTTCCAAATTTAAATTTCTCCCTTGCGAGGGAAAAACATTAAATCATGTTTAATGTTTTTCCCTCGCAAGGGAGAAATTAGATATAGTTTTTTAATGTCAAGAAAAAATGAAAGCCACAATTTCACTGAACTCTACAAGTATAATGTTGCATTTACTGTACTTATTATAGAACTCGCCATCAACATATGGTTGCTACAACAGAAGGTAGTAACTGTGTAGTAACCAATGAAAAACGTAGCTATTGACTCTTGTTTCTTTCGAGTGCGATATTCTTTATGGTTGCTACAACAGAAGGTAGTAACTGTGTAGTAACCAATGAAAAACGTTGCATATTTGCGTGTCGGAATTCACAGAATGACCCCCAGCCCTAAAACATTAAACATGTTAAAAAAAACGCACATACGTGTAATTATTTTTTGTTTAAATATTTTACGGTTAAATGTTTTTCAATTTTTGACGTTGTAATTAATTTTTTTATGACTGAATTTTTATTAATATGGGTTTTATTAAATAAAATAAAAATAAGGGTAAAAATTCATTTCTTGTCCTCTTCCCCAATTGTGTCGAAACCTATAACCGCCCGTCCCCAATAGTGCTTTACAGGTTAGGCTGCCGTCCCCAATCGTGTTCTAAAATATTCCCCAATAGTATCCAGATTCCCCAATCGTGCTTCAACCTTGTGGCCTGATAGGGTCGCTGTGCTTATTAAAGCAGGATTCTCTGATTGTGAGACTGGATGCAACGTGACTTCACTCGTAGGTAGGAGAGTGACACAGGCTTCAGCGCTCTTCAGGGGTGTAACAGGGGGCCTATTCACTAAGCCAAAGAGACATCTCTTTCAGGTCCGACTCACTCTTTGGGCCAAATAGATTTTTATAGTATCCATGACAGGGTTATTCAGTAACTTTTCAAAGAGAGAGTTGGCGGCCATCTTGGCATTCTCGATCTCTTTCAGAGAGACACCTAATTAGGTGTCTTCCCTCCAAAGAGAGAGTCTATTTCTCCTTTGTTTCACAGTGATCCTGTAATATCCTCCTTCATCCGTGTAATATCCTCCTTCATCCGCAACCACATCGGTTTTTTTGATCGTGTATTCTTTCATTTCATAAAGGTAAGTCAATTTAAAAATATATACATAATCATTGATTCATGAGTAAAAACGTCCAAGTACGGGTTGAGGTAGGTACCTACCTACCTAAGAGGTTCATTAGGTGTAGATATAACACAAGCATTAAAAGCCCCCTAATTCGACTTTTTCTGTTTATAATTGAGACTTTTTTCAATTTCATTTAAACTTTTATCCGATTCGTGAGTAAAAACGTCCAAGTATGGATTGAGGTAGGTAGGTACCCATTGAATAGGTATTAAGAAATGCGTTCATTATTAAGGAATTGAACTCCCGGGGGCAGGAACATCTCGCACTTCATGGATACTGTGGCATTTTCGTGTATTAGGATCCATATCTCTTTCTCAAGGTCTCTGGAGCTATTCTGTAAAATAGACGAACCCGGAGACATTGGAAGAGACTGTCTTCCCGGGGGAGACTATCTCTCGCGGGAGATTTTCAAAATAGATAATCTCTTTCCACTGTCTATTTTAGTGAATAGGCCCCCAGGATTTCGAACAAGATGGGGTGTAGGTAAATGCTGTAGGTACACAGGGTTGCAACCGATTTCGGGGTACAATGGATCTTGGACAAACTGGGGTGTAGGTAAGTCTTTTACCACAGGGTTGCAACCGTCCTCTCGGGGTACAACGAGATTTCGGACAAGCTGGGGTGTGGACAAGTACTTCACACAGGGTTGCAATCGTAGCCGGATAACAGGGTTGCAACAGGATTTTTGGCAGGCGGGGTACAATGGATCGGGGATCAAGCTGGGGTGTGGGTAGGTCTCTACTGGGGTGTAACAGTGGTTCGGGGTGTAACAGGGGTGACAACCACGTGCTCGGGGGTGCAGAAACAGCTACCACGGGATAAAATCCCTCAAAATCCCCGATTTCCCCAAGAAAATCCCTTAATATCCCTGATTTCCCGAGAAAATCCCTTCACAATACAATGAAATAAGAGGTAAAATATCAATATCTGACGAGATATTACGAAATATGATCACACAATAAATGGAAAGCACACAAAAATGGATAAGTAAAACACAAAATTAAGCAAAAATATCAATATAACGTAAATAATATCAAATATATAGAAAATAACTCAAATCGTCCGAGCCTGGCGGGTATATGGTACTTTTTGCACCACTACCTACTCTTAGGGACTTGGGACAATTTTGACGGACTCTGGGTACCTTGTGTGTCCTAACCTTGTGCCTACCTACGGGGTCTGGATCTCTAGCAGTGCATGAGATCCCACTTCTGACACCAAAAATGTAGCGTGTTGAATTCCTAAATTCCCTACTTATAAGATGGATGGCAAAGCTAGTGGGCGAGATAATTACTGGCGGAATTCACACACGTTCATTTGTTACCTGATTTGTAGGAGGCAGTTGGCCTCGAGAAAGCTTTGCACAGTACTGGCTCGAGTTCAGGAGACACGTTGCTGAAAGAGAAATTTAAAACTAGGCTTCCAGCAAGGTACGTAATGACTGAAGGTCCTGGGCAAGTGATGCAATGAACTAAATGAACAAGAGAATTTATTAAACGAAACAAACTGACAAAGTTGAGGGGGATCCACGGGGTACGGCAATTTAGGGACAGACTTTCAGAGAAATGATGTTCGCGAAAATAACGGGGCTCGATACAAGGCAAAGGGACTGAATTTAAGATAGTTAACTAAATATGTGCAATGTGTTGAACGAATGTTGTGGGGTGTACGGTAGCACCAGAGTCGGGTGCAATGCTCCTGAAGGGGTGTAATACGGGGTACTGTGGGTACGACTGCACGTGGTCGAGGGGTGCAACGTTAGGCTCAGGCTCGGGGGCAGCAAGTTCTACCTGTAGGGGTTCTGCAACAGAACGGAAGAATCCCTCTGTTACTTCTGGCAAAATGCCGTGAATTACTGGACACCTGAAGGGCACTGCTACGTGATAGTCGCAAAATGGATAATACGGGTTAAGGGTGTAAGTCCTACCTCTTCCTGGGAACCTGGCAGGAACTCGTCCGGGCAACCTCCTGGCTGCTGTCTTCGGGCTCGTGCGGTCCACTGCTTCGGCGTCCACCCCAATGGCGAACAGGTATCGCCTGAAACAGGATACTTCCGCGGCAGTACAACGGTTACAGCTCAACGTTGTACCCCTGTGCTTCCTGGCTGGCCTCCACTCTTCTCCTCTCGAGGTCGTCGTACAGATCAGTATTTCCAGAGGGGAAAGCAAAAAGAAAGGTCCGGTTCAACAACAAATACTTCGCACAGAATAATCCCTAATAAATCGCTGAAGGCTCTGACTCAACTCTACTGTCTCAATCTCACACAACTAAGTCTCAAGGAATATAGAAAAGGTCGCAGGTCTGGTCTCCGAGAAGTCTCTGTCTCTTGTGTAGTGTCATGGCGGCTGCAATTGATTTTATGCACCACCCCTTCCTTCGCGAATCCGCCCCTTCGTGGCGTGGGGAAGTGGCGCAGATGGCTCCTGCGCCGACGGTTCCGCCGGGTGATATCAATCGCGTATCGATCGAGGACTGCCTGGATCAAAAATGTAAGATGGCGATGTTCTGACATCTTACAGTATCTAATGTCCCATCGACATTTTCTGATTGCACTGTCAGTTAGTCAGTTCAGCGGTGTGTGGGGTCTGAAAACGGTGAGGCACCAGACCAGAGCAAAAAACCAACAGATGTCTACAAAATACCCCAAGGCACCCTTCCCTTATTTACTGATATTACTGATAATCCCTTATATACTGATTGCAGTGATATTCAGCAAAGCTCTTCTCTTTTAATCAACACTATGGTCGTACGAAAACGTCGGCAATTTCTACTGTAAATTGGACCCCGCATTCATGTGTTACAAAAATATAGTAAACTAAAATATAGCAAAACAATGACCAGATGGATGGTACCTACCTGAATCTTGAATGGAGAAGCTATTCACTAGAAGCTAGGTAGTTATCTGTGTGTTGACGCCGATCAGTCCACAAACAGTAAACTGGACAAACCGCACGTAGGTACCGCAAATACAAATCTGTCATCGGAACCAGATTGAACGCAAACGCGCAAAATATGACGCAAAAAAATTAAAAACTGACAGAGAAAGAGAATTTGATAACAAATCAGAAAGCAGATAACTGACAGAGAAAAACAAATCAGAAGAAGCATCTCGTATCGGGATGACAAATTGAATCGAAGGGATCAAATCGATTGTAAACTGAACGATTTTGGGGTTGAAATCAGATTCTGGAGCAGTGGCCCAAAGTAGGCGTGGCAAACAACATTTTTACTCGACTGAGCTTGCGGCGACGGGCCACTTTTCTTGGTTCCCATGGCGACACCAGGTCCCAGGGCCTACCAGTTTCAGGAGCCTAGGTTTTGATTTCGATTGCACGACATCGATTACTGTCACTATTCTGATAACATGCTCGTCTGTGGAGCTACAGGGAGCCAACATGGCGGAACCACATATTGAATATCCATAGCCAGAGAACTCTGTCGAGTCGCTGTTGAACTTTGTGAAAAATGCTAGGTACAGTTTACGGAGGAAATTCAAATGCCAACTGAACACGCGGTTGAGTTTGAGGTTTCTGGGTGCCGGGGCAGTGCCCCAAGTGGCCTTATGGACGCAACGCCCCTGTCAGCTCTCGTCCAAGTAGGGAACCAAATCATGATATTCCATACACAGCTAACCCATCTCCTGTACGTCCAGGCCGCTCTGTATTACCGCTGAACAGCCGTTATGGCACTGCAGATCTCTTGCCTGATGTAGTAAGCCTATCGTTGTCTTTATGTAGTATATTCCGTGGATGATCCATCTGCTGTTCTGTTGGGGGTCAATAATTTATGACACGTTTTATTGTGTGAGATAAACATTCACGAAATTCCATCGATACTGTGACGAGAAAACCCCGTCCTTACTGCTATAACCAGGTAAACGAGGTGCCTCAAGTATTCGCATCACGATAACTCTATTCATCGACACCACACTAATACTATTTTCTACCACAAAATCCAGAATATATGCACAGATGTTTTGTCTATACAGAAATAATAAATCGTTGTGTAAAACACTGTGCAACGATATCTTATTTGAATATTAATAACCCCAAGCCACCCCTCCTACTATATTATTATCTGCATAATTACATGGGGTATTCAGCGTAAAAAAAACTCAGTTATGAGTAGGGAACAATAGTGACAGAGCTGCGGTAGAGCAGTGATATTGTTGCAAAGGCATAATACGGCAACGGGGGTGAGAATGCCAACGGAAGAGAAGATACTAACCAAGTGCCTCTCACATTAATCACCCTTGGCCTCCCACTTCTTTACTGTGGAAACCCCTCGGCCGTTATTCCCCTATCAGCTTTTCTGAAAAGGGAGTACGAGTATCGATCTAGAGGTATTCAGCCTCCTAGGATACTTTTACGTTGGATCTGAAACCCTCTTCGACATTTTCACAAACTTTTCAAGGCATCCCCTCGAGGCGACCATGTTGTCAGTAGAGGGCGACCTACTGTTTTCTTTTTTGAGGGGGAAAATACGAAAGCTGAGGACAAAAGTCTAAAAATCCATTAAAAGTGGCTTCGTTAATGACATTCATGAGGATCACGTTTGCGCATGTGCAGAGGATGGTTATCCTGATCAGATATCTTTCCGGAACTGAATTATCTGCTTCCATAACATCTGAAAATGCAACCAAAAATTTCCAGTCATACAACATGGCTTAAGAAGAGAATTTTCAAAGTAATAGTTTGGTAAATTGGGAACTTAAATAAATGGTCATCTGCCAGAGCCCCACTGCGGCCTGACTGGGCACTTGTTGAGACCAGAGTGGCACGTCATGCAGAAAAATTAGGTCAAAAAATCATTTTTGGATGTTTTAAAGGAAAAAATTGTGATTTTGATCACTCGATGCAGTCTGAACATGCTAAACTACCCCAATCGATTCACCGACCGAAAAAAAACATGGGAAACGACACCTCACATGCCTACATTTAAAAAAAACTGCAATTGATTACACAACGGTTTTTTGGATTTCGGATTACAATTTTATAAGTTTGTTACACTTGATTTGTCTAATTTGACTGGGACCAGTAAAGTTAAAAAAAGTGAAGTAAACAGCCATTCCAGGCTGGGGTTTTTCGTCCGACTGCCCTTCCAGTGTCGCGGACGTGATCAGCTGTCCTCCAGTGAGAGGATCAGAATTCGATCTGATCATTTCACTCTTTACTTGGCTACTCATGGCCTCGCCGCCTTGAGTGGAGAGGGTTCGCCCAACAGCTACAGGACCATCATACTTGGATCATACTTGGACGTGTCACCACCTGTCAGGGCGGTCACCCAGCCAAGTATTAACCACGCTTTATTCCATCTGATAAGGCTGTGTGTATGCAGGTGTTGGTGATTTTTTGAATCCCCCAAATTCATTCAGTGGCCGAGGGGCCGACACGGGACAGATGATTTTCATTTCAATTTCTTGTATCGTCTTGTTGTATTAATAAAATTTCTACCGTTTATAGCTTAAATGTATTATGTATTTTTGTATAATGCCAAATTTATTTTTATAAATTTATATAAGAGTTTTTTTACATTTATTTTTATAATGGGTATTACCCAGAAATTTTGAAAAATATGTAAGTGAAACCTACGTTTACATAATATTGTTGGTTGCCTTTGACAGCAGTGTATCCTATTTTTTCAAAATCCTATATTTTCCAATTAATTAACAGAACCTATTAAGGTCAGTTGCGTTTATTAAAGAAAACGTAGGGGATAAAAATATCTACAGCAAAATGAGGTAGGCAGGTAGCTGGATTTCAGGGGATAATCCATTCAACCTAGAGCGTTGGAGCGTTGGTGCGAATTTCGTTCGTTAGGTTCATGGCCAAGTGCCGGCTTATCCTAAAGGTTTTTCTAAAATATGCACGAATCAAGGGAATAAGGATTTTGTCTATCTCGTATCACTCTTATTACAAACCGAGGGCGATACCTCCGTTCCCTTTCTTGCAAAATTTCCAGTTCCCAATGAAGGAATTCAAACGCCATAGTCCCTGACATTATTATCCGAAAGTCATAAGGCCACGACAAAATAGGAAGGTAGACTTACCTATATGGTGAAATGCGATTTTTAAAAGTAGATAACTACCCAATCCCAAACTGGAAAAGACAGACTATATTACTGCTTATATAAAAGTCTTCTATATCACTTTGTAACTACCTACCTATCAATATACTCGTAATTTTAAGGTAAGTTATTTATTACGATGTTTTTATGACATCACTGCTATAAATTATTAAGTCACTAATTTACCTAAGTACCTACTTACCTGCGTTAAGTACCTGCATTGGGCTTATTACTTTAAAATTGAAAAAACATGGAAAAGAAAAGTAGGTATACACTTACCGTTACGTTAAACACTTACCGTAAACTTTTTTTTTTTACGGATCTAAAAGTTTTTTGGGTGTAACGAGCTTTCGGTACGGTTAACGGGGGGGGGGGGGGGGGGGGTGGTCTAGAGCCATCGGAATGATAACTTGGGATTACCTACCATTCTGCATCCGGGATTATTCTTCAGGGTCTTACCTTATTCTCATCTGGGGACTGCTGCATGTTCATCTTGAACTTCATAGGGCTCCAAAATTGTATCTATAGAAATTTAATTGATGTTGAAAAAAAAATATTGTTATTTTATTTTTTTTAAAGAGTGTAAGATTTAGTAATCTTTTTAAGTAGACAAAATTAAATAGGTAATAATAAAAACCAAAATAAAACCCATGAGAATAAAGGAAAGGGAAAGTGCCTTCTAATGTAACTAGTGATGTATTAGGGGTGGCTTTAGGGGTGGTTTGGAGGCCAACTAGGTAGTGTGCAATGCCTTTTAGCGAATTTTCAAAGAAAATGAAGCTATTGCAATGGCTTCGAAATTTAAATAATATAAATTTTTGGAAATTTTCTTCATAGAAATCCGTTTCAGACCATTCTAAAACGACTCCTGAAATTTAACACTTTTTTATATGTATATATATATTTATATATATATGTGTCACTCCAGACGATAACTCTCGATAGAATTGAGATAAACAGCTCAAATTTGCACAAAAAATCTATCTTGGCAATCGAAAGGCTAAGTTCGAAGATGGGCGAAATTGGCCTACTCTAAGGAGGGTTTTGGCGCATTTAAAGTGCGCAAAAATTACCCAAAAATCCCCAAAATGTTATTTTCCAACAAGTGACCCCTCATTTTAAAGGTTTTTGCACGCTGAACACGATGGTGGAATCGGATTTTAGATATCTTGATCCGTTCTCAAATTAGAGCATTTAAAGTGCGCAAAAATTACCCAAAAATCCCCAAAATGTTATTTTCTAACAAGTGACCCCTCATTTTAAAGGTTTTTGCACGCTGAACACGATGGTGAAATCGGATTTTAGATATCTAAATCCGTTCTTAAATTAGAGCATTTAAAGTGCGCAAAAATTACCCAAAACTAGGATAATCTTTAAACTCTTACCCCCCCCCCCCCACCCCCTTAGAGTGGTCAGATTGAAAAATGTGAGAAGTATTAATTGAAGACGAGAGTTCGAAGCAAAAAAGGGGGAGGCAAACGATTAGTACAACTCCTTGAATTTCCCATTTGACATATAATTGTTATGATACCTTCATAGATAGACAAGTACCGGCCCACGTATTACTAGAAGGAAGACGAAAGAAAAAATCTATTTCAAATTGTGAAAGGCCAAGACTCAGGGGTAAGACGGCCTCGGGGAGAACTACTGCGGAGTAGTTCACACCCGCCCCGCGAGATGGCAGAGGCTTGACCGCTGGTCGTTTGCTAGTCCATATCCTCCCTCCTTCTCCTTCCACCACTTCCTGACTTCCACGGGACCGCTCGCCTGCAAGTCGCCGCCGCCGAATCAGCAAAATTGAGCTGAATCGGCGGTTCCCACCAAGAAGGACAGAAGAGAGATAACTTGTGGAGAAGTAGGCAGAGGTGATCGAAACGAGCGGAAGACAAGACAAGTCGGGGTGGTGAGCTGGGAACGATATAGCCAGACGAAACGGGTAAAAACCTATCGTTAGTCGCGTAGTTCGGAGTAACTGTGGCCGATCACACGCACGATTTGACAATCCGGCTCGAAAACTTTAATATAATAATATATATTTAATATTTAATACCACCTGGTGACGCAACGGTTCGAACACGTGCGGGCGGAACGGGCGTACTCTCGGTCGGCGAATTGGAAGCAGAAATCAGGTAGGAGGGACAAGGAACTTAACTATTTCATGTGACTATAAGACAAGTACCTGGTTAAGTAACAGTGTTGTGGTGGTTATAGGACCTAACTATTAGGGGTGTAGTTATATTATAGTGTCAGAGTAGGGAAGTATGGGATACCTAATTATTTGATTGTAGTTATAGTGTTTGCCATAGTACGGGGGTATTGTGCACCTAATTATTTGATTGTAGTTATAGTGTTTGCCATAGTACGGGGGTATAATTGTGTACCTAGTTATTTGATTGTAGTTATATAGTTTGTCATAGTTACGGAAGTATTGTGTACATACCTAATAATTCTTTTGGTTGGGGTTGTATAGTTTGTAATAGTCACGGAAGTATTGTGTACCTAATAATTCTTTTGGTGTGTGTTGTATAGTTTGTAATAGTCACGGAAGTATTGTGTACCTAATAATTCTTTTGGTGTGTGTTGTATAGTTTGTAATAGTCACGGAAGTATTGTGTACCCAATCATCTTGGTTGTAGTATAGGCCCTACTTGCGGTAGGCAGTGACAGTACTGAATTGCGGGTTGGGGTTTTAGGACGCCCTGGCCGCAGTTGTAGGAATTTCGGTGTGGTGTGCTTGATCTAGCTCGCCCTTAGATCGAGGGCTTAAACATTGATATCCCTGTCGGACACACATAAGTATATAATATATTGGGTTAACTGGGAGGCGTTGTGTCATTTACCCCTCCTACCCCCGAATTCCGCCGCTCACAAATTGGTGTCAGGTGTCTGAGTGCTGCAATAAACGCACACTTACCCACGCTGCCTAGCGGAGGAGGGGTTGGTGAAGAGTAGACTCAAAATGGCCGAAGCAGAGGATCTACAGGCGCGGCTCGAGGCGTTAACCCTCGAGCTGGACCGAGCCCGCGAAGCCAATGAGCAGTATGTCCTACGTGCTGCCGAGGATCAGCAACAGATAGGGACCCTAAACCGGGCACTCAGCATTATCGAAAGAGGTGTTCCACCGGTCCAGCCAGAGGCCAGACCCCCGAGGAAGGACCTAGGGCTCCAAACACTCATAAAGCCTTGGGGTGGGGGGGCCGAGGCAATCCCTGTGGAAGAATTTATAAATAAGTTCAGGGTGGTAGGGCGTACGGGTAACTGGGGACCTGGGGATATGGAAGCGGTATGCCGCTTGAAGCTGACTGGGTCAGCCGCGGCCTACGTTGAAGGGCATGACACCCTCTCACAGGTAGGAGAGAATTTTGAGGGCCTGGCTGAGGGCTTGATCCGCAGGTTCACAGACCCTCGGGCTTGGGAGTTGCGTGAGGAGGAGCTACGCACCCTGGCCAGAAAACCTAAAGAAGGAATCCGAGAGTTTGCCGACCGAGTGACAGAGGTAGGGCGGCGAGCGATCCGGCCAGGCGCGACAGTGGAGGAGACAAGGTGCTTGCGAAATGAGGGTGAGCGGCGGGCCTTGAAGGCTTTTGTCCGTGGACTTGGCGGAGAAGTAGGACGCACGATAGCCCTAGAGAATCCTGGAGATATGGTCACTGCTGTAGACCGTGCGTTAGAGGTAGAATTTGTCCTGAAGGGCCTCCCTGAGAAGGAAACCACCAAACGGGTACTGGCCACTCAGGTTGAAGAGGGAGGGGAAGAGGAAGAGGCTAGGAACTCCCTCCTGAAGGAACGGGTGTGTGCCGCATCCTATGGAGTCACCCCCTGCCAAGGATGCACCTGTAAGCAACGGAGTGCGGGAAACCCCAAACCCCTGACCCAGAACCAGTCCCTCCCCGCCCCCGCACAGACTCAGGTTGTAAGGTGCTACAGATGTGACAATGAAGGTCACATCGCCCGCTACTGCCCCTTTCCTCCCCCGACGTATGGACCTCGGTATGGTAGAGGGCCTGGAGCCGTAGGGCCCGCCCCTCAACCTCCACCCCAGGTAATGCCCCAATCCTACGGACCATCCGCGGCGCTACCTCCCTCGGAGATCCGTTGTTTCTGCTGCAGCGGTTATGGGCATATAGCCCGATACTGCCAAAAAAACCCGATGGTGAAGGCAATGGAGGTATCCCCAAATGGGAAAGGGACGCGGGGAGCCCAACCCGCGGCCCCAGAGGAGTGAGTGGGCAACCAAGTAGTGCATGGGTACCCGCAGCACAGACATTCCCTTCCGAAGCCCCTGTTATTGTACTGGAGGTAGAAGGGCGCAGGCTGCAGCTGCTGGGGGATACAGGGGCCCAAGTATCTCTACTACGGGAACCCATCCCAAGTTGTCCGATAGTTCCCAGTCAGACCCAACTGCACGGGATCTCGGGGTCAATGACTCCTTTAGGAGAGCAAGACCTCGGATACCGATACGACCGGTTCGTTGGGTCACATCGGTTTAAGGTAGCACCCTTAGAGGGCCTGGGTGTGGATGGGATACTTGGTGTGGACCTATTGAAAAAACTAGGAAAGGAGGGGCTCAGAGATATTGGACGACAGCTGGGTATCTACGCGGCAACAAGGGGTAATGAGAGCACCGAAGGGGATCCTGAGGAAGCAAAGCACATGCAGGCGGTAGCCCGGTTGAATTATATGGCAACCACGGATTGGGTCAGGATCATGACCGAATGCATTCAGGACTGGGAGGGAAGACACCCTATTCCGGCATGGCTGGCAGCCCTGACGCGGACTAGGCAGGGGGCAGTGGGAGATACTCCCAAATATTCCTCCCCAGCAGAAGGGGGAGCCGAACCTGAAGAACCCCGGCGGCGTAGGAGGAGGAACAGAAAGAGCAAGGGGTCTCGGACGGTGGATGCGATGGAGAGCAATCCTAACGGGGCACCCCCCTCCAACCCTCCTAACCCTCAGGTAGAGGGGAGCGTCCGGATTAAACCAACCGAAGCTAATCTGCAGGGAGCAGAACGGGGAGTAGCTCTGACGGCAGAGGATCCAGAGGAGGTGCCTCCCCTGATCCCTACCAACACCAAGCCCAATGGCGAGCTGCACCTAGCCACCATCCCTCACAACCACACCCTCCCATCTTGGAGCGAGATTGTCCTCCCCTTCTCAGCGGGAAAGTTATTGGCGGGAGAGGTACTGTTGGAGCCGCGGGAACCGAGAACTCACGGGTTGAGGGTAGCCCGAGGGCTGACCTGCATTCGGAACGGTCTAGGGTGGGTGAAGGTAGCAAACCTGACCCAAGGAAGCGTAACATTAGAGGCAGGCACTCCAGTAGGGGATTTGGAAGTGCTTCCCGTGGAGGTCCTAGCGACTGCGAGTGTTAATACTGTAGTGCAAGAACCCTTGGTAGCGGGAAGGCATCAGGGGCTCATGGATGCTAAGACCGAGCACTTATCTGGACGAGAACGAACTGCGTTGATAACCCTGTTGCAGCGATACGAGTCCTTGTTCGATGAACCGGGGGTGAAGGGCTGTCAATTGCCCATGGAGCATCGGATTGAAACTGGTGATGCCGGGCCTATCGCCAAACGGCCCTACCCAGTACCTGAACGTCAAAGGGCTATTATTCGGGAGCAGATCGAGGACATGCTCCACAAAGGGATCATCAGGCCCTCGGACAGTCCTTGGTCCGCCCCTGTGGTAATTGTTCCAAAGAAAACTATGGACGGGGTCACTAAGTATCGTTTCTGCACGGATTTCCGTGCCCTAAATGAGGTGACTCGCAAGGATGCTTATCCGTTACCCAACATCAATGATACGCTCGAGCACCTGGGACGGAGCACAGTGTTCACCACCATAGACCTCGCTAGCGGATACCACCAGATTCCGGTGGCGGAGAGGGACATAGAAAAGACAGGATTTACAACTTGGGGAGGGCATTTTGAGTATACCAAGATGCCTTTTGGATTAGCAGGGGCGCCAGCAACCTTCCAGCGACTAATGGACCGCCTGCTGTCAGAACTGAAGGGGTCAGAGTGCTTCGTATACCTTGATGACGTTATCATCTTCAGCGCGACCTTTGAGGAACACCTCCAGCGACTAGATCGAGTGTTCCAAAGGTTGGCGGATGCCAATCTTAAGGTGGGTTTAGCTAAATGCAGCCTTGCCATGGCCGAGGTGAACTACCTGGGACATGTGGTCACTTCAGAGGGAGTGAAACCGGATCCGGCGAAGCTGACAGCTATCCAAGGGTATCCAGCTCCGCGAAACGTAAAGGAAGTGCGAGGATTTCTGGGACTAGCGGGCTACTATCGACGATTCATACCAGGGTTTGCGGACATAGCAAAGCCACTGACCGAGCTACTGAAAAAGGAGACACCCTTCCAGTGGGCAGATGCACAGGAGCACGCGACCCAGCAGTTGAAGGACGCCCTATGTTCCGCCAACGTACTGATATACCCCGACTATCGAGATGATTTCCTCGTCTCTACGGACGCATCCGGGACAGCAATCGGAGCCATCCTGTCACAAAAAAGGGATGGACAGGAGAGACCTATAAGCTACGCCAGCCGCCAGCTCAACAGTGCTGAGAGAAACTACTCGACAACGGAGCGGGAACTCCTTGCGGTGGTGTACGCTACCAAACAATTCAGGTGTTACTTGTATGGGCGGAAGTTTACGTTGATAACCGATCACTCCGCCCTCAAGTGGATGCTGAGCCTTCGGGACCCCTCCGCCCGCCTGACGAGGTGGGCACTGAGGTTAGCCGAGTATGAATACGAGGTGGTACATAAACCAGGAAAGAGTCATACGAATGTAGACGCCCTTAGCCGGGCTGTGGCGGTGATACAGGAAAAGACGTCACCTGGCGAACTGGATGCCGCCCAGATAGGCGAGCTTGCAGCAGAGCAGGACAGAGAATGGGGAAAGAAGCTGACTGGACCAGGCTACAAACAAGATAGGAGGAAGCTTTGGTACAGGCAGGAGAAGGGAGAAGGACCATGGAGGCTAGTTATCCCCACGACCTGGAGGAAACGCATCCTCACTAGTTGCCACGCCCCTCCCTGGGCCGGGCACACTGGGAGGGATAAGCTTGTCAAGAAAATGATGGATAAGTACTACTGGCCGGGGATGACGAGGGACATCCGACAATTCGTGAAAACCTGCCCCTCTTGTAGTCTTAGAAGAGCCGGGGGGCCAAAGGCGCCCATACAATCCGTGACTATCCCCGACCGCCCTTTTGAGCTAGTGTCTCTAGATATCGTGGGACCCCTGCCCCGCACGCCTAGTGGGTATAGGTACCTACTTACATTTATTGACCATCTTACAAGGTATGCGGAGGCCATCCCCCTGAAGGACCAAACGGCCCCGACCGTAGCCCGAGCATTCATACAGCACGTGGTATTGCGCCATGGAGTACCGGAGAGTCTGCTCACGGACCAAGGGACCAATTTCATGTCTCGCCTGATGAAGGCAGTATGCAAGTACTTGGGGATCAAGAAACTCCGGACTACCCCTTACCATCCCGAGTCGAACGGAGTGATTGAGCGATTCCACGGGACATTGACTGGGATGATCAAGCATTTTGTACGATCCAACGGAACAGATTGGGACCAGTGGGTACCCTTTGCATTACTAGCCTACAGGAGTCAAGAACACTCCGCCACTGGGTATTCCCCACACTACCTGTTGTGCGGACAAGAGGCAAATCTACCGGGAGAAGCGTGGGTCAGGCCGGAGGATGACGCAGGGGACGAAGAAGAAATGGTGGCCCACACCGTCGAAAGGTTAGCCGAGGCCCGGCAGGTGGCCCGCCAACAGATACGCCAACAGTGGCAAAAGAGGGCTCAGCGGTGCAACCGTCGACGGCGCCCGCGGAAGTATGAGGTGGGAGACTGGGTTTACATACACAACCCCTTGAAGCCAGTGGGGGCCTGTGCTAAATTCCATTGTCCTTGGACTGGGCCCCATGCGATCAAGGAACGAATGTCGGACGTAACCTACCGAGTAAAGCTAGCGGGGGGAGGTGAGGCGGTACTCCATACTAACCGCCTAAAGCCAGCCTATCAGTACGGTAGGGTATCAAGAGACCAGGCGAGCACAACGGGTATTTCGGGAAATGAATCAAATGGTCACTGAACTCAGAGCCTACCTACCTCCGAATCGTGCCAAGCGCGGCCTTTTCAACATAGGTGGCAAGCTAATCAACTTCCTCTTTGGGAATCCGGATGCGGACGACTGGGAGATGGTTCGGAAGGGGATCCAGGCCGGAGGTGAAAGTGAGCGCAAGTTTACGCAGGTAGAGACAGCCCACCTAATCGTAACGAAGTCACTGTCAGGACAGATTCAGACCAACACGAGACGCCTACAACAGGTCACGGACGGAGTGATCAATAGTACGCTACTGCTGCAGTCGTATCAGAATCACATGTATAAATGGAGCAGTGTGGTCAACAAGACGCTGGATGGGTTACGGCAGTGGAGCGACGTACAATTCGAGATTGTGCGCACGCGAGAGATGTTGAGGGAACTGACGTTGGCGGTGGGCGATAGCGCCTTAGGAATTTTGAGTCCCTACCTCATAAGTCCCACCGAGCTATCCGCCCTAGTCTCCACCATCCAGCAGTCCCTACCACGAGAATTTACTATGCTTGCTGGGTCGGAGGTGTCACAAGCCCATCAGCATTACCAGTCGGCGCGGGTTACGGGTTGGCATGCACAACAGACCCTATACATCGCTCTATCCTTCCCATTGGAAACATTGGGGCCGCGGTATCACGCCTACGAGGTGACCACAATGCCGGTGGTGGAGCGGATTGGAGGACATCTACTAAGACTTGATACCCCTTTCAGCTATTTTCTGGTAAGCGATGATCGGGAGTTCTATGCCACGCTACCACGATGGGATACAACGGCCTGCCGCAAGAAGCCAGTCCTGGTGTGCCCGCCTGTCTTCCCTCTCACCCACCGCACTCAACCCAGCTGCCTGGGCAACCTGTTTTACCAAAACGTTGCAGCAGGGGAGCTTTGCGAATGGAAGGTATTGATGGAACAACCCCCGGCCATCTGGCAGTGGGAGGAGGCCCAGCACCAATGGCACTACTATTTGGCAAATACTACGGTAATCACGCAGCAGTGTCCAGGGAAACCAGCGGTGGAGAGGACCCTGCATGGACGAGGTGTGTTTCGACCGATTCCCCGGTGCACCGTCCGCACTAAGACTCATCAGCTGTTACCAGCCAATGATGTCATCCAGGAGGAGCACCACACCATGGACCTTGGGATGGATACCCCAGTGTTAATCGGGATGAACCAGACTCCAACCGACGAGCGTAGTGTGGAATTGCAGCACATAGTGCAGCGACTGCGCCAGCAGGGTCACGCTGCTCCTGGCCCCTGGTCCCAGGACGAAATCCGACTAGCCTCAGCACTGGAACTGTTGCAGGCGTCGGACGAGACACGCTGGAACGCCTTGGATTGGACCCTATGGACCATCGGCGCCACCGTAGCGACACTGGGATTGGTAGCAGCAGCGTGGCAAATCGCCAAACGTTGGCGGATGGCTCAGTATTGGCGACCCTCGATCCCGATGCCCGAGGCCCCTGCAGGGGCTCCCTGCCACGCCGAGGGGGCATCCCCTCAGGACGGACCCGGGATTCCGCAGACCCCACACCCCATCTCGTTTCCGGCGCCCCGCCATCCCTACAAAGGGTCAGCAGTATACGCTGCCCCTTTGAAAAAGGGGGGAGCGATGTGAAAGGCCAAGACTCAGGGGTAAGACGGCCTCGGGGAGAACTACTGCGGAGTAGTTCACACCCGCCCCGCGAGATGGCAGAGGCTTGACCGCTGGTCGTTTGCTAGTCCATATCCTCCCTCCTTCTCCTTCCACCACTTCCTGACTTCCACGGGACCGCTCGCCTGCAAGTCGCCGCCGCCGAATCAGCAAAATTGAGCTGAATCGGCGGTTCCCACCAAGAAGGACAGAAGAGAGATAACTTGTGGAGAAGTAGGCAGAGGTGATCGAAACGAGCGGAAGACAAGACAAGTCGGGGTGGTGAGCTGGGAACGATATAGCCAGACGAAACGGGTAAAAACCTATCGTTAGTCGCGTAGTTCGGAGTAACTGTGGCCGATCACACGCACGATTTGACAATCCGGCTCGAAAACTTTAATATAATAATATATATTTAATATTTAATACCACCTGGTGACGCAACGGTTCGAACACGTGCGGGCGGAACGGGCGTACTCTCGGTCGGCGAATTGGAAGCAGAAATCAGGTAGGAGGGACAAGGAACTTAACTATTTCATGTGACTATAAGACAAGTACCTGGTTAAGTAACAGTGTTGTGGTGGTTATAGGACCTAACTATTAGGGGTGTAGTTATATTATAGTGTCAGAGTAGGGAAGTATGGGATACCTAATTATTTGATTGTAGTTATAGTGTTTGCCATAGTACGGGGGTATTGTGCACCTAATTATTTGATTGTAGTTATAGTGTTTGCCATAGTACGGGGGTATTGTGCACCTAATTATTTGATTGTAGTTATAGTGTTTGCCATAGTACGGGGGTATAATTGTGTACCTAGTTATTTGATTGTAGTTATATAGTTTGTCATAGTTACGGAAGTATTGTGTACATACCTAATAATTCTTTTGGTTGGGGTTGTATAGTTTGTAATAGTCACGGAAGTATTGTGTACCTAATAATTCTTTTGGTGTGTGTTGTATAGTTTGTAATAGTCACGGAAGTATTGTGTACCTAATAATTCTTTTGGTGTGTGTTGTATAGTTTGTAATAGTCACGGAAGTATTGTGTACCCAATCATCTTGGTTGTAGTATAGGCCCTACTTGCGGTAGGCAGTGACAGTACTGAATTGCGGGTTGGGGTTTTAGGACGCCCTGGCCGCAGTTGTAGGAATTTCGGTGTGGTGTGCTTGATCTAGCTCGCCCTTAGATCGAGGGCTTAAACATTGATATCCCTGTCGGACACACATAAGTATATAATATATTGGGTTAACTGGGAGGCGTTGTGTCATTTACCCCTCCTACCCCCGAATTCCGCCGCTCACACAAATTATTCAATTTAGGTACTAACAGTAGGAGGAAGAAGTTTTCCTTTATTCAAAACCATAGCCATTAATTCGAATATTTCTTTGAAAATTCGCTCATTAAGTCATGCTGCATGACTGGTTTTTTCTTGAAAGTTTGGTGACACTTTGTTTCTAAATATTTCTCTTAAACCCTCGGAGATGTATATAAAGGATTTTGAGGAGTTTCCGGTTCACAGGGAGCATCTCTGAATTTTGGAACTTGCCAAATAGCTATATTTTCTTTGAATATTGGTTAGAGTACCTATCGAACTAAATTCTAGAGGTTTTCAGCTGCCTAGGCTTCTTTCACCGTTGAAAATTGATACCTTCGATTTTGTTGTTTACCCAAAATTGTTTGTGGATCTCTACAGACGGCTAGACTTGTCGGTAGGGGACGACCTCTGTAATAGTTCTTCCTCAAAAATATAGTTCTCATCTGGGGTTGCTGCATTTCTGAAAGGAGAACTCCAGAGTTTCCGAACGTTGTGATTCGGTCCCGACAGTACTGACTTTGAACGAAAATTCCTAAGTGTTAAAAAAGGCTGTCAGGACGGTAACTTCGGCGGTCCTCGCAGTAAATTGACGTAAACTAAAACTGGAACGATGTTAACGATCAACGTGCAAGTATGCAACAACAGACATCATTATATTTAGTCCTTGCAATGATTTTCTGTTACAGAGAACTCAAGAAGGGAGTGAAAATGTCACAAACTGGGCGAGTTTTACCTCTCAACGACACAACCGGTATGAGGACTCTCGCTGCTCGATATCTCATCTTGAACCTCGTCCCGGAGCTTACCGAGTCTTTCACCCAAGAGGAACAGAGATCCTGTAGGTGAAATACAAACTTCACCTGACTAGAGACGAAATGTATTTATATAATACAAACTTTTTATAACACAAACAGTTAATCATTGTGTATTTTGGTCTTTAGTGCCCCGTTCTGGGATTCAAGTGTCCAACAACTGGAAACAAGTTGGTGACATAATGGGATGCTGTGATGTTCGGCTGGAACGCATAATATGGCCTGGCGGATCTATAGGTGAACCTTGAATACTACCATGCAATATTTTATTTATTAGGAATTGGATTTGATGCCTATTAACAGAGTTGTGTGTGTGTGAGTGGACTGTTAGTTTTATTTTCCCAAATTATTAATTCTGTCGATCTACGAAGGGGTCTCCGGAAATCAGTGATGATACAGTTCATACTCATGGGAATATTGCCCTGGAAGGGGCAATATTACTTCAGTCATGTTTTTTACACGAATTTACATGAACTGGTACCTACCGTTAACATCATCAGCACACAGTATGATATATGGCTCATCTTAGAGATGTGTCGGTCATGAGTGACCTTGTCTCAAAGACCTTCTCTTTCAAGTGAACTGGTCCCAAATGACCTGCCGAGGGAATTTCGCAGTTCACCCGTTCGCCGTTCACTAAGGTTTCCCCTGAGTCTCGGGCCCTTCCATCCCACCAACCGGAGCAGGTGGCAGGTCACCAGTTCGCCGTTCCTTTTGACAGTTCAGTTCGCCCTAATCTCACTCTTATCTCAATCTTCAATCCCACAGTCTACATTCTTTTCTATCCAGTGCAATAACTCATACTTACAGTGCAATTTTCATACTTTCCTAACTGAAATTTCATTTTTTGTAAAGAGTCATTTTCATAAAGCAACTACTATCCTGTGATGTGTATTTCATTTGTAGTCCCCAAAAATATGTGATTTTTGTTATTTTCCTAATTTCGTTATTGAAAAATATACCTATTTTTTTCTTTTTGAGAAAATGGTCGTAGTACTTTTATTGATTCTCCTATTTAACCTTACTAGGTAAGCTTTAAAAAATATTTATATGAATACAATTTTTTACTAAAGCTTCTCTTTAGATAATTCAGCAAGAAGAATTCAGCAGAAAAATGTTAATAAATGAGGCTAGAGTTGGCTCGTACTGAGAAATTCCTAGCAGGTCGCAGGTCCTGGGCGTTCACTTAAAATGAACTGGTGACCTTCTCCCGTTGAACTTGTCTTCGAACTGAGTGACCTGCTGGGAGTCAACTCACTCAGGTGAACTGGGTTTACACACCTCTAGCCCATCTCTGTAATTGTAGGTGGTCCATGCGGTGGGCCACGCGGTAAGATCAAGGTCGTCACCGCTGTCGCTGCGCCTTTTGTGATGACGTCAGATGTTGCGCGAGAAGCTGACAGAGACAGCTGTTTGCGGGGCGTCCCCTGTCAAATGGTCTCCGACTTCAATGGCACCCGGTAAGATTATTTACTAATTGCGAGCAGTTATCTCTAATTTCCAAATTCCAAAATTCCAAATTCTGCAAGAGCAACAAGGCTTTGGGTCAGTCCACTAGTATCCCCTAACATTTCCACCGAGTTGTGGACGAAATCTAGAGATACTTTGAAACCTAATATTTTGGCTTGGGTTTGTTTCTGGATTTAGAAAAACCTTTCTCCGTCTGGTAACTGGGATAGTAGAAAGTTATCCAGCAGACAGATCATAAATTGCGGAGTCGAATACTGAGATAGTCAATGTGAAACATTGCAAGGGTTATTGAGGAACGCTAATCAAGTACAATAAAGAGATCAGGAACCTAAAACAAACATAATAGGTACCTATATAATATATATAATATAATATATATAGTATATACTATATACCACTTCAGCAATATACTTCAATAATATACAGGGTGTTTCTTAAGTAGTGAACCACCCTTTCTAACTACTTTATTTTCAGGAAAATGAAAAAAAGCTTCTAAAGTAACCCCCCTTCATTTTTTACAATGAATTCAAATATCTCATTCCCGCACTTTGCGCATGCGCAATTGACACCAACTTCGGTTTCTCAAATGGGTACCCTAATTTTTTATTGCAGATTCAGATTCTACGTAAAATTTCATGAACATTTGACCCCACAATCGATGAATTTGACTGCGCAAACCTGTTCTGCGAGCGTGCAAAGTTGCTCAGCTGCCAAATTTCGCAAAACTTGGCGTCTAGTAATCCCCAAGTGTGGCACATGATTTTTCATTGTTTTTCAACGCTGATTCACATGGTGCTATCCGTTTTTTGATTTGACTCGATTTGAACGAAATAATGGCCAAAAGTCGGTTATTTTGTACGGGAAAAAAACGTGTTTTGAGGCGTGTGTTTTGAGGCGTGTGTGAAGAGAGGATGGGAATAGCAAATTACGTAATTCATGTGCAAACACACGCCTCAAAACACGTTTTTTTCCCGTACAAAATAACCGACTTTTGGCCATTATTTCGTTCAAATCGAGTCAAATCAAAAAACGGATAGCACCATGTGAATCAGCGTTGAAAAACAATGAAAAATCATGTGCCACACTTGGGGATTACTAGACGCCAAGTTTTGCGAAATTTGGCAGCTGAGCAACTTTGCACGCTCGCAGAACAGGTTCTGCGCAGTCAAATTCATCGATTGAGGGGTCAAATGTTCATGAAAGTTTACGTAGAATCTGAATCTGCAATAAAAAATTAGAGTACCCATTTGAAAAACCGAAGTTGGTGTCAATTGCGCATGTTTCTGCGCATGCGCAAAGTGCGGGAATGAGATATTTGAATTCATTGTAAAAAATGAAGGGGGGTTACTTTAGAAGCTTTTTTTCATTTTCCTGAAAATAAAGTAGTTAGAAAGGGTGGTTCACTACTTAAGAAACACCCTGTATACTAAATATCACTTCAACAATACACTTCAATGACAATATCACTTCAACTCTGGTGCTCCCTAGGGAAGCGTCCTCTGACCTGTCCCTTACACCACAGTCATCACGTGAAGTATCACCAGATATATCACGTTTATTTGGTATTTATGGCATTTTATATCACTTTGATATACACATTATTATATACATGTACAACGTACTGAAGATGATAATCATTGCCCATTTTGGCGACAATGAGCAAAAACCCTAGGCAGGTAGCCCAAACGACAAAATACCTAATGCTATCAAGTCTGCAACCAGTCTAGATACAGTGGAGAACAAACTATTCATTACCTATATCTCAGTAAGTAGGTAGTCAAGCTCAAAGACTTCTATAGGATGCGGTGTATTGAAGTATAAGAAACTAACGTGGATTAGCATATAAACACAGGAGTGAACTCCCATAACTCTGTTCTTTTTCAAGGAAGCTGCTGCTTGGTTTTTATTACAATGTTTACTTTAGATCTGCCTTTGATTGGTAGCGCCCCAGGTAGGTGCCTTTCATGAGAAGCGTGTTCTTAAAACTCGCTCAACTCTCGAAAATTAGGGATAATATAATATTAGAGTAGGGACAGTCCTGATGAAGTAAATATCTATAGTATCTACTTACCTACCTATATTTTCCACTACCTAATATTAATTTGCCAGGTACACCTACAAAGTGTCCTGCTGTTACGGCCTCTCCATGGATCTACTGGAAGCCGTTGCTCAGGAGCTGGACCTCGACTTCACCCTATACATGGTACCCGACACCATGTTCGGGTCCAGGGTCACCAATGCTGACAATGGAATGATCAGGTGGGGTTATTAAATTATTTATTTTGTTACAGGTCTTACGCCCGTGGCCCAATTTACAATGCGAAATTAATGAGTATTATGAAAGTAATAAGGGAAAAAAATGTGAATGTACTTATCTTATGATAACAAAAACTCACTTTGGTAAACGGTACAACAACGGTTTGGCAGGTTTCTTGAAATCTGTCTCACTAATTCCTGACAAATCGTCGATTTCGTACAATCAGACGAGAAGATTATACTCAACGGCGATTATACCAGCCTTAAGGATCATCAGAAAGTAAATGTTGCAATGTGAATTATTTTGAAAAATGGTACCTAGGTAGGGAACGTTTGATGGTTTACCCTGTACATTACAAAAACCAATACTCGTTTCACTGTATTTCTATCTTCAACTTATCTGTTTAGGTGGACGGGTGTTGTGGGCGACTTGATCGCGGGTCATGCCGACATGGCATTTACAGCTCTCAGCGTTTCGAGACCGAGGTAACCTCAATCAACCAATTTTTTTCGACGTCCCTCAGTAGTAAGAGACTTCCTTATGTATTTGATCTGGTCAGAAGAGGACAACACTCAGCCGAGAATGAAAAGAAACACATTCAAATCCGTTTCAGGCCGTCCTAAATCCAAATCCGTGAAAAAAAACCATCTCTGTGTGTGTGTGTGTGGGCGTGCGTGCGTACGTGCGTCCACAGGTTAGTATGGTTCTTTTATTGTTCAGTGCAGAAAATTGTCTAGTGCACTACGTCGCCGAAATTCCGAAATTTATTTCTAGAGATGGGAAAGGGGGGGGGGGGGGGGTCAATACCGAAAAAACATGGGTTCCGACAAAAAGTTGTGTGCGGTACCCAGGCCTCAATTCTCAACCGATTTACGTGTTTCTTTTAGCGAATTTTCAAAGAAAATGAAGCTATTGCAATGGCTTCGAAATTTAAATAATATAAATTTTTGGAAATTTTCTTCATAGAAATCCGTTTCAGACCATTCTAAAACGATTCCTGAAATTTAACACTTTTTTATATGTATATATCTATTTATATATATATATATGTGTCACTCCAGACGATAACTCTCGATAGAATTGAGATAAACAGCTCAAATTTGCACAAAAAATCTATCTTGGCAATCGAAAGGCTAAGTTCGAAGATGGGCGAAATTGGCCTACTCTAAGGAGGGTTTTGGCGCATTTAAAGTGCGCAAAAATTACCCAAAAATCCCCAAAATGTTATTTTCCAACAAGTGACCCCTCATTTTAAAGGTTTTTGCACGTTGAACACGATGGTGGAATCGGATTTTAGATATCTTGATCCGTTCTCAAATTAGAGCATTTAAAGTGCGCAAAAATTACCCAAAAATCCCCAAAATGTTATTTTCTAACAAGTGACCCCTCATTTTAAAGGTTTTTGCACGCTGAACACGATGGTGAAATCGGATTTTAGATATCTAAATCCGTTCTTAAATTAGAGCATTTAAAGTGCGCAAAAATTACCCAAAACTAGGATAATCTTTAAACTCTTACCCCCCCCCCCCCCCCACCCCCTTAGAGTGGTCAGATTGAAAAATGTGAGAAGTATTTCTTTGAAAATTCGCTCATTAAGTCATGCTGCATGACTGGTTTTTTTTTCGTTCGACGCACAGTGCAGTCTAGTTGTGCACTGCCTCACCGAAATTTCGAAATTTATTTCTACAGGGGCGGGGTGGAGGAGAGAACGCGGGATTTTCGGCAAATGTTGTGTCCGCTGCCCATATTCCCAACTTTTGAAGCTGTCGTACGACATAGGTACATTAAAAAAAAAATAGGTAGGTAGCTAACTAATCTTGGATCAACCAATCAATTTATTCACAATATTATGGGACATTGTTATGATGATAACATCAACTACTCTAATATAAGTAGTCAAACATATACGTAAGCTGTTCGTATCGCGTCTTTAGTCACAAAATTAGGAAAATGCACAGTGATTTTTTTTAAATGTGAATTTTCAAAGAAAATGAAGCTATTGAAATGGGTCCAAAATTTTCAGAACATGTATTTTTGAAAATGTTTTATAGGGAAATCCGTTGCGGAGCATCCTGAACTCATCCCTACATTTTAACAAAAATTTATATAATGTGTGTGTGTATTTTTATATTTGTTAATGTGCCCCTCCAGACAAAATCTGACCTTGGTTGTATGATAAAAATTCCAAATTTCGCCAAAATGTTTTTATTGCCAAACAGAAGGATGCAGGCGCGGATCCAAGGGGGGGGGTCACAGGGGTCATGACCCCCCCCCCCCCCCCCAGAATCAGCCTGCATTTCAAAAAGCAGAGCTGAACGAATTGTTCACAAACCCGAAAACAAAAAAAAACCAAACGAAAACGAACCCAGTTTTTGTGAAATCAAAAACCAGGAAACAAACCAAACGACCAAAGTCAACTTACCATATTGTTAACTTAAAACATTGGAAACAAAATATAACAATAATTACGATTAAACTTTTTATAGAATACTGATTTTTTTCTGTATTTGGTTGGTAGCAACACTTGTGATTTGTTTACATTTGTATAAGTTCCAACTGGGACGATCATTTATAACTGATTTGCAAACTCTGAAGTTAGCTACGCTGTCATAAAATGCGCCAATTTGTTTGAAAACACATTAGGACACTTTTTTAGAAGAAAATTTAAAATAAATACATTTATCAGTTAAATAATTAATAGACATTGAAAAATATTTCTTACATAAACAATGAATTTTATAAATAAATACAATTAATTTTGTAAGTAGACAAATTGGACGAGTTTAGGCATAAGGTTGAAAATTCGGTTTGTATTGTTCGTTTGGTTATTTTGTTATTTTTTATATTGTGCTACCCTGTGACCCCCTCCGGAAAAAAATTCTGGATCCGCCCCTGGAAGGATGAGTTCGAAGGTGAGGAATTTTCAAAAGGGGGAAATGTTAACTGGGCAAATCGGATTAAAAATTCCAGGCCCTCGTAGTAAACTGAGCGAAGCGGTTCGGAGGCAGACTAACCCTCTCATGTAAACTGGGCGAAGAAGGTTCTCACCCCTACTAGTAAACTGAGCGAAGGGTGTTCTCGTGAGAAACAGAGGTATATTTTGCACGTCATTGCAAGTCAATACGAAACAGAGAGACATAGATCATTGAAAGTACGAAATAGAGATCACTGAAAGTATATATTCACATAATAAAGTAGGCAAAAGTTGTTCTCGTGACAAATAGGTTGCACAAGTCAGGAATCAAAGTGTCTCAATAAAAACTAAATCTACTTTACTTATTCACAGAACTATAGAAGTGACTCACACGCTGCACAAAGTCTTTGGAGGTTATCTCTTTCGATCTGTACAAGATTAGCTGGTTTTCAATGAAAATCTGTTTTTTTATTGTGTGCGAGTTCTTCGTTGCGCCGACCGTACCAATGCTATTAATTTTTATTTGCACCTCTTTTTGGTACGTCAGCAACGTGTCAACAAACGCGAAAATGTGAGGGTGACTAATAATTTCTCTGACGGACGACATTGCACAACAAAACAACACTGGGCACTACTATCAGCACAACGCAGATCTCACAACTGGCCGTCGGAGAGGCTTCAATGCTCGCCTTCGCTCAGTTTACACCTTTGACTTGTTTACTTGTCGAGAGTCGTTCGCCCAGTTTACATCCACAGATAATCTTTTAATCCTCGACCCCGAGCCGAGGGTCATTACTTTCCCATTACTTTGCCCTTCAAAAGTTCTAAGAGTGTCAAAAATCGGTAAAAACTGCTGAAATTGCGAATAATTGATATAATGAAGATGATTGAGGTTATGAGATGATTAATAACAGGAAAATAGCATTTCAGTGGTTTTCTAAGAGAATAGGGGTCAAATTTTCATCTTTGGGGGTCAAAGGTGGTATTAAGGGCTAAAGTCAGTACTAATTCACTTGACGTTGTGTGGGATGGTGATTCACGATGGAGGGACCATTTCGATGATGAAAATTTAAATTTAAAAAAAGTGGGTCAAATTAGACTTTATAAGGGAAAAATCTGTAAAAATGAGTCAACTTTGAGGTGCCCACAGTTCGACAAATGCCCCTATATTTTATTCGTATAGATGCCCCTTATGCGGAGATCGCTGTTTTCTGTGGTTAGTGCCTACTCTCGTGCTCCTCCCCCCAGGAAATCCCTAAATCGAGTACTGGAGCTGGCCCGGGAATTAGTGTTTCATAAAAATGCGCGGGATTCAATAATAATAATAATAATAATAATAATAATAATAAACTCTTTATTTGTGTGTTAGACATGGTTGTCCATTAATACACAAGGAATTACAACAAAAATGTATACAAAATATCAATGACATGGTTGGAGATTGAAATACAGAAGGTTACATAATTATTTTCAATACGAGATAGGGAAAAACAAATTGAATATTCTTAAAACTATGAATTAATTGAGAAGTAAAAATGAAAATTATGATAAAAAAAAGAAAAAAGAAAATGCGCTCAATCGTTCCTCAACAAATGCTCAAAAACGAGTGTCTTGAATCTCCGAAAAGTGGGGAGAGATCTAAGGGGGATGGGGAGGGAATTCCACAATCTGGCCCCAACCACGCCAAATGAGTTGGAAAATATTCTAGTAGAATGACGCACAATCATTAGGGCATTAGAGCGTTGGGATGAAGCTTTAGAAAGAAGAGAGCAGAGATAGGGTGGAGAAAGGGAGTGTAATATCTTGTAGATGAAAGCAAGATGGCGAAATTTGTAGTAGTTTGCTAGAGGGAGGTTGAAAAGAGTATTATCCTGAATTGAGTGACGGGGTTTAATATTGCAAATATATCTGATGCAAGCATTATGGGCAGTATTTAATTTATTGAAACATTGTGAACTAAGAGCTTAGGAAAATATTGTATCACAGTATAGGAAATATGGAGCAATAAGGGCAGTTACTAGGGATCTTTTTAGGTTGGAAGGAGTGAACTTGGCTAGTCTTTTCAGAGGATGTAGACTCCCATAAACACGCTTGCAGATGAGATTGATGTGTTGCTCCCAGGAAAGTGTACTATTGATAATAAGACCAAGATTACGTACTGACGTTGAATAGGAAATAGGAACACCATTGATCAGAATAGGAGGTATAGGGTCAGTGGGGATCTCAGTCTTAGAAACAACAATCACCTGTGATTTGGCAGAGTTGATGGCTATTCCATTCTGAGTGGCCCAGTTGCATATGGCAGTAAGATCGTAATTTACTTTATGGACCGCCTCAACAATACTCTCTAACTTGGTTGAAAAATAAATTTGGAAGTCGTCAGCAAATAGGGCGTACCTACAGTGGCGCAATGTTGTTGGAAGATCATCAATGAATAGGGAGAAGAGGAGCGGGCCAAGTACTGCACCTTGGGGTACGCCTGAGAAATTTGGCAAATGATTAGAGTATTTGCCGTTAGAGAAAACCTTCTGATAACGAGAGCAAACATAAGACGAAATGAGGTTACGGGCAGAAGTTGCAAAAGAAAAGAAATGTCCAAGTTTCTCCACAAGGCGTACATGAGAGACTGATCCAAATGCGTTTCTGAAATCTAGAAGCACCAAAATTACACATTCGGAATTGTCAAGAGCAATTCTGCAATCTTCAATTACTCGGAGCAAAGCAGTCTCGCAGCTGTGCTTGAGGCGGAAACCGGACTGGTACGTGGAGAGTAAAGAGTGGCAGGATATGAAACAGCTAATTTGTGCTAGCATGATATGCTCAAACACTTTACTAAGGAGACCGTCTGTTCCCACTGCATTGGAGGAGACTTCATCAAGAGCAAGTAGTACTTCCTCAGATTCAACATTTCTAAACGAAAAATCTGGAATGTTATTTGAGGGTACATTGGCATTTGTGAGGGGTTCAGCTAATGGTATATTACTGACATCATTAAAGTGGTGGTTAAGAGCATCTGGATCGAACTCAGACGAACTTTCCTCCTTACCGTCACTTAAACCGAGACTCCTGATGTTTTTCCAAAGTTCTTTGGATGGGAGGTGGATGTCAAGTTTCGATGAGTAATGCTCCTTCTTAGCCTTTCGGACCAACTTCTTAACCCATGCATGGATCCTCATATATCTGTCATAATCAGCAGATGCTGCATCACGCATAGCCATGGCATACTTGATTTTTTGGTTGAACCAAGGGTAGGAGAAAGTGCTGGGTCTAAAAGTGCGCAATGGGGCATGTTTGTCAAGAAGGCTTGTAATTTGGCCATTAAAAAAATCCGTCTTATCATCCGTCCCAATACTCGAGTAGAGGGGGGACCAATCATACAAAGCTGCGTCATTCAGAAGTGCTTCTTGATTGATTTTATCGAAATTACGGCAAGTAATACGTTTTTTAATAAATTTGAATGGAGGGGATTTGTATTTACATACAAGAAGTTTATGGTGGCCGAAATAAGGTACTGAAAACTGACTATAGCTCGATACTCGCAACGGGTTACGGACAAAACAAACATCTATCAGCGTTTCTGCAGAAGTTATATGTGTGGGTGTTGATGGGAGAACTGTGAGATTCATATTGTCCAGTAAACCTAGCAGTTTGGTAGACGGACTGCTCTTCAATAGAAGGTTGGTATTGAGATCGCCAACACAGATTACATGAGAGTAATTACAAATTATGCGAGACAATGCTTCTTCAAGATCATCGTAGTTAGATGGTGTACGAGGAACATAAATAACTCCTATAAGCAAGGCGTCATGGGGCAACTTAACCTCTACGAATAAATACTCAAAGAAGGAACCATGAGGGCTGAATAGGACTACTTTGGAATGAATGTTAGATAGATGATACAAGGCTACGCCACCACCTCTGCTCCGAAATCTGTCATTCCTAATTAAGCTATAATCGTGTATCGCCATGGCTTTATTTGGAATAGTTGACTTGAGCCAGCTCTCAGTTACCGCAAAGAATTGGGGTTTGTGCGATTGAAGCAAGAATCTGAGCTCTTCAATTTTACTGGGGAGGGACTGGATGTTAATACAGCCAACTGCGATTGATTTTTTGTCATTCTGGAGGGCCATTGCGACATCACTAAAACTCGGTATAGACGACGGAGGGAGAAGCGAGTCATTCAGGAGCGGTCCCACCAAACTCGTGGAAGAGCCAGACCGGGAAGACATATCAACCCCATCCATGAGAAATCAAACCCCCCCACTCGGAAAATCCACGACAGCAAACATGAAGAAGTGTAGATGAGCGCACATGGTAAAACAAGATATTAAGAAAGTGAGAAATATCACAATATGAAAATGAAGGCATTATTGTATTACATATTAAGTTGAAGAAAAATGAGAATGAACAAATTTCAGAAAGAAAGGGATAACAAATTTTCAGCTCCTATATAGTGGAATCAAATCGAACATCATAAAAGATCCTACTTAAAGTGATCTTAAAACACCTAAATTTTTCAGAATTGAAATTAAGGTTGAACATTTTGACTGAATAGGTAGACAAGTAGTTACAAGTTTAAAAAAAGAACACCGGGTTGAATGTGGAATATTTCAAGAAAAAATTACCTTACAATGAGGCAGCAATGGCATCAAATTCTTGCATGGATGAGACAGAATAAATTTTGTTCTTGAACTTGAATTTTACCATACCATTTGAAGACCAAACCTGTTGTGGAGTGAATTTTTCCATTGCTGTGTGGAGGAGTTTGCGTCGTGCAGGTGTCAAGTCCTCAGTAATCATTAGACCAGATCCTTTAAGATTACGTTTGTGACGGAAGACATCCATCTTGCATGAGTGTTTTGACAGTGTTATAATGACTGGACGAGGGCGAGGAGTGGAAGATCCTGCAGGAACATCGAATTTGCCCACCCTACGTGCACGAACTACGGCGCTAGGGTCTATAGGACAAAATGGTTTCACTTTTTCGTTTATAATAGAGACAACTGCACGCTCAAGCTCGAGCTCACGCTCGTGAGGATTCAGGTTAGTAGTGGCCTCTTCCGGCAAACCTCTCAAGCATACATTGAGGAAGCGGCTGTTTTGGCGTTCAGTATCAAGAGCGCTCTCGAATCGGTCATTAATGGAATCAAGACAAACATCAACTGATTTTTGAACCAAACCTGACAGACTGTGTCTCAGAGAAGTCTCAAAAGAGGTTATATTGTCGGATTGGGAATCACCAAAAATTGACGAAGCATTGGCAATAATTTCAGCAAGGAAAGGTTGAATGTCGACCTTGGATGACAACTTGGAAGAATGGAGAGGATGATTGTTCGTTTGGGAAATATTACCTCTTGTCACCCGTTTGTTCTTGTTGACAAAGTCGTTGGACATTATTGTGGGTTTGCTTAGATTTAACGCCAAAATAGACCACGCAAACAACACAAAATTGGGAATAGAGCACAAGAAATCACTTCACACCCTAAAACTGGTGGTAAATCAACAATAACAACGGAAAATAACTACTTCCACGGAGCCTTGAGTTTCCCTACTCGCAGGCAGTCGCCATTTTTTCTCTCTTCTTTCAATTCAGTCGTTAATTATTATTAATTGTTGTTCATGAAGCATAACGTTTGTTCAAGTTGCGAAAGTACCTACCAACAAAATCCAGAACAGCCATCATTCTTCAAATGAAATAATATCACAGAACAACCAACTCGACTTCATACAGCCATCCTTGATTATAATCAGATGCTCCGTAGTTATGATATCCAGGCCGTATTTAAGGAGTGTCTCGCCCAAGATCCGCTGTGGACTGGTGGCGCTGCAGTTGGCTGGTGAGCGTACTACTCTCCTCCCCGCGCTCATTTTTGTTATCAGTATCTATTCAGAAGTCCCAAACAACCTGCTCATTCACGGGATAGTTTCTGGGATTGTTTATCTTTTTTGAGATGCGAGCGCTAGCGAGCATCCAGATCGCTTGACAATGCGAGCGGCGGAATGGTAACTAAACTTCTTGTACACCCACCGTCTTGTCTGATACACGTCATCGATACCACAAGGATCGATGTATTTGAGATAATCGATACAATCGATATTGGCGGGGCTATGACAACCAAACCACTGACCTTCCCACTACTGATAACAAAAATGAGCGCGGGGAGGAGAGTAGTACGCTCACCAGCCAACTGCAGCGCCACCAGTCCACAGCGGATCTTGGGCGAGACACTCCTCCGTATTTATACCGTTTGATTCACGATCGTGCTGACGAAGCTTTTTGGTGCTCACGAACGGCTGGACGTACGATGCTCCGGGTGGTCTCAAAAAATTGTTTAGCTCAAGACAAATTTAATAACGTAAAAAAAACCATACCCTTCATTGAAATTTTTCGAGCTACGGCGATCTGAAAGTTTCAACCCCTATTTTAAACCCCTTAGAGATGACTGACAGTAACGCCGAGCTTCGCGGACCAGCTAGACCCCAAACGCGACCTACAAACCACATGGTAACGAAGAAAAGTGCGAAGTACGGCGTACGGACAGTCATTTTTATTTTATTATTTTCAGTAATGAACCTTTGGAATCGAGAATGAACCCCCCCCCCCCCCCCCTCAAAATTTGATGGTTTCCTTTTCAAGGTCGAAACTTTCAATAGAAGGGTATGGTTTTTTAACGTTTTTAATTTGATCTTGAACTACAGAATCACAGTATAAATCCGGCCGAGATATCGTTGCTCGGGAACACCTGATTATAATTAAGGATGGCTGTATGAAGTCAAGTTGGTTGTTCTGCGATATTATTTCATTCGAAAAATGATGGATCTTTTGGATTTTGTTGTAAGTACTCTGAACTTGAACAAACCTTATGCTTCATGAATAACAACAAATAAATTAGTAATTGAATTATTGAATCTCGCGCATTTTATGAAATTTAATTCCCGTGCTGGCTCCAATACTCGATTTAGGGCTTTCCTGGGGGGAGCTGGATGGTAGCTGCTGACCACATAAAACAGTGATCTACGCAGAAGGGGCATCTATACAGGTAAATTATTACGCAACGGTCTCTTACACAACGTTTTGTCACACAAGGGTTTCTTACACAACGTTTTATTACACAATGGTTTATTACCTACTTTCCTTATGCTTCATGAATAAGAACAATTAATTAATGACTGAAGTATTGAATTCCGCGCATTTTTGTCCCGGCTGTAGCACTCGATTTAGTGATTTCCTGGGGGGCAGTTCGAGGGGGGAAACAGTGATCTACGTACAAGGGGCATACAGGTAAATAATAAACCGTTGGATTCTACATACCTTGAAACGAAAACCATCGAATTTAGACCGGGGGGGGGGGGGGGTTAAAAATTTGTTAATACTCGATTCGGTTCATTATTGAAAATAACCCAAAACCAAACTTCGGACCAAAACCAAAATTTGGAATCGTCTGTCAACTTAAGGAAGTTTGCGCCCGAAAAACGCTTTTGTGGGACAATCCGTATTATTTCAGAGATGCTGGCATAGGCGAAAATCCTTCGGTAGGTACCATAAGTGATGATCAACATACGCCACTGTTTACGTTTCTAAAAGAATTAGTTTAGAATATTGTTTTAATTATTATGAACAGCTTTGTTTGTTGTTTGCTCAACGGTTATGTCTCAACGTGAGGAAGTAACTTCGTTAAAAAATCTTTATTTTCGAAAAGGAAGTCCCCTAATAGATCAGATAGGTAATAGAGCACTTCTCTTTTCCCACTGCGCTATCGGATAAGGTAAGTAAGTAAATAAGTTAGTTCTACCAGAGAAAGTTAGTACCTACTTCAGCTCTACTCTCCCAACTTTTAACCTTAATAACGACTGTAATTTAAAGTCTCGAAAACTTTAGGAGCGCCTTCGCTTTTTATTCAGTGGCGATGATCGTTTAAAGATGGAACATGGTTTGTCAACATAGGAGGGAAGAACGTGGTTTTGTTTAACCCAAGACAGGTGAGGTAGTACCATCATGGGTAGTTAGTTCCTAGGTACTGCCTTGCTTTAAGTAAAAGAAAGTAACCAAATGAAACTAAAATAAACGTAGCCCTTATGGCCTTATGGCACGTACATAAATATAACTAACTATAATTATAACGTAACAATTACAGCATTTGAATACTCTTATCACACACGAAATTTAATGGTGACATGAAGAAAGAGAAGCAAACGAAATTAAATTAAATGAAAAATAATGTTAGGAATAATGAAGAGAGGAAAAGGGAATGATGAAACATCTTCAAGTTTAACATCTTTTTGAATGATAGTTGTAGGTATGGTTAGTAACCCAACAGGTCAGTTGTGAGGCTGATGCTTTAATTCTTGATTGTTTAATTCTTGATCAGCGTAGTGGCTAACTTAATTGTAAGTACTTAATGAGCAGAAAATTGGTCTTGTTGATTGACCTTGATGAGCAAAGCGTGGTTTGAATTTGACCGAATTAAGGGATAAAGCGTTCACATACTTGAGGTGCCTCAGCAGAGAGATAAGCTTGACGATGTTTTGGTACCCATAGCAATAACTACTGACTGCGGGCGGCCTACCGAGAATGAATTTATCAATTCACATGTTGAGCAACCAAGGCCAAATTCATCCGTACCAAGGCCAAATTCGTTCATCCCGGAATTTCTTAATGAGTGTGTTGAAGTTCAGTCGCCAAAGGCATTACTGACTTCCAATAAAATATGATCGTTACCCCTCCTGACTCGAAACCCTCCGTCATTTCCTCAGTAACTTCGATTAATGCGCTCTTGAGTGGTAGTTTGACTTCAAGTAGATATTCCAGCAAAAATGTTGATTCATAGTATCTCAAGAGGTTTAAAGTTGGCCAGGATTATCAAAATTGGAGTAGGAAAATTGTTAAGAGATCTTACAACAGAGCTCCCAAGCTTGATTTTGCACCTGATGTTAACAGGAGCGAAGTGATTGACTTCTCTGGGCCTTACTACTTCTCCGGCGTGTCCTTTCTGGCCGCCCCCAACCAGCAGACGGACATCCCTCTCCTGGCATTCCTGCTCCCGTTCTCCACAGAGCTTTGGATCGCCATTTTCACTTCGCTCAACGTCACAGCCATCGCAGTCGCTATCTACGAGTGGCTGTCACCCTTCGGACTCAACCCCTGGGGACGCCAGCGGACAAAAAACTTCAGGTAGAATACGCACATAAGCCTACATATTTACAACACACACGATCGAATAAGATTGTCAAACTCGGTTCGTGAATGAGTGCAGATAGTGAGTTTGGTTGGCTTGATTTCCACGACGAAAAAATGTTGGGAGTTTGATAGCTTGCAAGAAAGCTTGTGTGCACTCGTCTACTTAAGGAATGGGTCTCACGAAAAGGCGTGGTCATTCTCGAACTTGGTTGATCTATACCATCGAACTTGCTTCACAAGTTGCCGACGAATCAGTTCGACATAACTGTTCGATCGTTTACTGGCCCCTTTAAAACAGAGCTTTCAATCTCGGCCAATCACAATTGGTTGATGGGGGACCTACTGTATAATACTACCTGGAATTCGTAGTTTATACCGAAAGCTATCACTCAATAAGTATTTGTGGATTATTGCAGTTACTGATTTGTGCGTGTTCATAGTAGCTACGAATACATCTTCAACCCTTTGGATCATTATACGCGACCTGGATCAGAACGACTCTCAGTCATTTCCTCCTAAGAGTTATTAGCATTGCTGTGTGTTGGCAGTATGTCTTCCGCCCTTTGGGTCTGCTGGGGCCTTCTCTGCGGTCACCTGGTTGCCTTCAAGGCCCCCAAGTCGTGGCCTAATAAGTTCCTGATCAACGTCTGGGGCGGTTTCTCCGTCATCTTCGTCGCCTCGTACACCGCCAACATCGCGGCTCTCATCGCCGGCCTTTTCTTCCATTCGGCTACCGCTACGTATCACGACAATTCTGTGAGTGTGAATTCTCTCTCATTTCTCATCAAATTCGTTAAGATAAATTATTTAAATTATAAAAAATATACAAATACATGTGACCTATCGTTGGAAAGCTGTGTTCCGCTGACTATCAGGAGCCGCACTTGAGATTTATAGGGTGTAGTCAAACTCTCACGGAATCCCGGAGAGGCTAAATACCTAATAACAATACCTAATAAGTCGATGGTACTATTTTTATTGAAATTCCTTTGCAGGATTTCCCTATAAACTAATAAAATTCGGATTTTTAGCTAAAAGTGCTTAGCTTTTCAGCTCACTACCCAGTCAGATATTTTATAGGACCAGTTTTGGGGGGTTTCCCAACCGCAGTCCAGGAAAAGACTAATGAACTAGACTGGGAAAAGTCTAGTGCATCCTAGGGAAATACTTGATTCTGATGGCAAATGATCTTCATTTTCCAGTGTGGCAAGTTTGCCCAAAATCTTGAGCATAATACTATTGTTACCTTGCAATGACGTTGCTTCAGCAATATTAAAATTTTCTGGGCTGCAGCTATTCCATTTGCATGTCTTTTGGTTTATTATTTTCAATAATGAACCTTTGGAAGCGACCATGAAAAAAATAGCCCCCCCCCCCCCCCCCAATACGAATATCGAATAAAAATATTTCCGTCCGTCTGCTGTACGCCGTCAGCGGCTTTTTCCTTAGTTCCCATGGACCAAAATTCACGAAATTTGGTATAATATATATGAGTCCCGTTTGGGCTCTAGTTGGTCTCGTTGGGTTGAAGCTCGGGGTTACTGCCACTAAACAATAAGGGGTGAAAAATAGGGGTTAAAATATCCAGAGAATCCCTAGTATTTATCTCGCAAAATTTTATTTTGAGGTGTGGGTTTAAATAGTTCGATTTTATTCTGAATTTTTGAGACCATCTGGAGCATTCTGCGATGTCGCCATAAAATTTTGCTATATAAGTTGACCTAAAGAGCAGCGCGTATACAGGCATCAAGCTGGGTTGAGAGCGCACATCACTTGTCTCTCGGCCAGGTGGCCGCCGTAAGCAGAGTGGTCTAGGCCTCGGGCTCTTACACCAATCAGAGGTTTGAATCCGATTCCGGGACCGAATATTTTTCACTTCACATCAACTATTTCCCTTCAGAACTACATTTGTTTTTCTTTTTGCCATTTTAGCTACCTACTGCTTGAACATTCAACGCATGGTACCAATTTGTAGTGGCGAATAGGTAGGTACTAAACTACGGACGGGCTGTGATCTATACAGAAGGGTTATCTATACATAGAGCTGCGATCTGTAACAGAAGGGTGTTCTATCCAAAATAATAAACCACTGTGTTGGGATTTGCAGCGTTTTTCCCCACCCTAACTTCGGGCCCTGAATGACGGGTTCAAATTGGAATTTATTTTTTATATAGGAATACAATAAGTCGATCTGCTGATTGAGGGTGGGATCTTGAGAGTTATACCTAACACTCGATGAAGAATAATATTTATAAATCTATGTGTAATGTAATGTAATGCAATATTGATTCTTTAATATTAAATTAATTCTGTAATATTATATTCTTTATTAATAATATTGTAATACTACCATACTCTACTACTAAAATAATACTCTACCATAACTAGTATTATTAGGTACTTATATTTGCCCGTACCTCTAGTAGGCGGTAGTCTTACCATGCCGTTTGGTTTATATTCTCTATCGAAAAATTTGGAATATTATTTTGATTTTTTGAAATAAACCTTTTTTTTCTTCTTCTTCTCTATTGTAATATTAATTTGTAATCTGATGATATATAATGTAAAGTAAATATCACTTTGGGTTGAAAGTAGTAGACTCAAAAAAATCTTCGACGAAAATTTATTCGGACTCGTAGTACAATATCCGTTTCCGTTTGTAGTAAGTATACCTAAAATAAACTATGAGATAAATTTTACCTTCAATTCTTTTTACTGCAGCTCCTATGGCAAAGAGTCGGAACCCCCAAAGGCTCCGCGTCCGAATACTACGTCCACAAAGCCAATCAGATGCTTTGGGAGCACATGCAAAGGTTCTACGTCCCTGACATTGCCACTGGCGTTCAGTTTCTCAAGTAAGTTATTACGTGTTTATAGTGGAGTGGTGCATCTTAGCTGGATCATCCCTGTAAATTATAGCTTTTTACAACTCTTTCATAGTTAAAATTTATTCACTTTCTCTTTTTTATAACTACTTATTGCATTAATATTTTCAGTAAAATTCAATTGAATTTTTCTTAGATGTAAAAATGAAGAGTGACAGAGCGAAGGTTTATGACAGGATATGACTTAAGAAAAGTTACTTAGACAGAGAGCATTATGCTGTATCTACTGTTTCTTCAGAAATGGAACTCTGGACATCCTGATAGCCGACACCCAATACTGGACTACTACCGGGCGACTGACCCTGGATGCAAGCTACAGAAAATCGGCGACACCATCAACGAAGACACTTATGCCATCGGAATGACCAAGGGATTTCCCCTGAAGGTGGGCAAATTCTGGATAATACTCAAAACAGCGTTTCACCCCTCAGATCAAATGAGGAAAGTACAATAGGAACTGAACTCCAGACTGAGAGTAAAAGATGCTTTCAACACATTCGAGACAGTGTCTCATGACCCAAAATTAATTGTTAATGCATTTGCTATTCCATTTTTGGTACCGAGGCGCCTCATTCTGGCGTCACTCCCTAACGTTATTCTGGCACCGAAAGCTATACAGCGAATTCTAAAGGGATATAATATATAGCCTAAAGATATCAAGTCGTCGTGGCTCTTTATGCCACCCATTTGTCCCATTCCCGTTTTCCATGGAACAAACAGACAAATTCTAAGTTACCCTCTCTCGGCAACTATCCTGAGCAACACATGGGTCATTTAGCAAGTTTTAAACTAGAGGAAAATCTTCAGAAATCATCAGCATCCGTTTTCTGGTTCTTTGTGGACAGCATCCTCTGGTTTAATAATAACATTCACGTACACAAAAGTTTATAATAAATTGAATTATTTAATAGGATAGCGTCTCTTCGGTGATCGCAAAATTTACTTCCAACGGTTACATGGACATTCTCCAGGAGAAATGGTACGGAGGGCTGGCTTGTTTCAGCATAGACATGGACATGTCGCAGCCCAAACCTCTCGGCGTGACAGCGGTTGCAGGTAAAAACTAATGATGAGTACATACATCCAAAATGATGAAGGTCAATCCCCTCTGATATGTATTAAAAATCATTATTAACTAGCAGTGAGACGTTCAAGTAGGTGAGCTGTAGTTGAAAACACCTTTAAGTTTGACATCAAATTCTCAATTGATGGAACTCACAATCATTCCCACAGCCTTATTTAATACCTTGCTATTTATTTAAGGACTAGGGGACAGTAGGAGTTTAAGCTAAGATCAAAATTTATGGACATAAAACAAGAGTGATGCGAGCAGGGGTCGCAAGCAGGGGTTGCCGTTGTAATACGAGTAATATGATGTGTATTTTGTGTTTCAGGTGTCTTCATGCTACTTGGTATGGGTGTTGTCGTGGGACTCGTCATACTCATCGTTGAACATCTCTTTTACAGGTTAGCTGAATGTTCCACGCTAGTATGACTTTTGTATTTTGTTCTAATACAGTATATTTTCTAAACAACACTAGTATGAATTATACAAGTATTGCTTATTTTATTCATTATTATTTATAAATATCCGTGGTTTCTTTTACGGTATTTTAGATATACGCTACCCATCCTGAGGCACAAACCTAAGGGCACTATATGGAGAAGTAGAAACATCATGTTCTTCAGTCAGGTACAGATTGACCCTAACAAAACTTGTATGTTGCGTAGGAAAGATCTTTCGGATATGTTGGTAATTATTATTACCTAAAATTATTAACGAACAACTGGATGTGCTGTGCTCCGGGTGGTCCCAAAAAATCCTAAAATTCGGCGTCTATTTACATCATGAAAAAAACGCTGCAAATTACTATACAACGGTTTATTATTTACCTGTATAGATGTCCCTTCTGCGTAGATCACTATTTTCTGTGGTCAGTACCCTCGAGATCCCTCCAGGGAAGACTTAAATGGAGTACTGGAGCCGGCCCGGGAATTTCCGGGTTTCATACAAACGCGCGGGATTCAATAATCAAATCATTGATTATTTGTAGTTATTCATAGTTACTAAGGAAAGTGCGAGTACGGCGGACGGCGGACGGACAGAAATGTTTGGTTTATTATGTTCGGTAATGAACCTTTGGAATCGAGCATGAAAAAAAATTTTAACCCCCTCAAAATTTGATGGTTTATGTTTCAAGGTATGTAGAATTGGAAAATGCAATAAAAAAAATTTTCTGTCTGTCCGCCGTACGCCGGCTTAGCACTTTTCTTAGTTACCATGAACGAAAATTGATGAAATTCGGTTTATAGGTCCCGTTCGGGGTCTGGTTGGGCGTTACTGTCGGTCATCTCTAAGGGGATAAAAATAGGGGTTGAAATTTTCAGATCGCCGTAGCTCGAAAACTTTCAATAGAAGGGTATGGTTTTTTAACGTTTTTAAATTGATTTTGAACTAAAGAATTTTTTGAGACCATCCGGAGCATTTTACGACCAGCCGTTCATTTGCACCGAAAAGCTTCGTCAACATGATCGTGAATCAAACGGTATAAATCCGGCCCAGATATCATCGCTAGGGAGCGCCTGATTATAATCACGGATGGCTGTATGAAGTCAAGTGGGTTGTTCTGTGATATTATTTCATTTGAAGAATGATGGCTGTTCTGGATTTTGTTGATAGGTACCTACTTTTGCATCTTGAACAAACGTTGAAGTGTTATTGGGTAAATACACAACGGTTTATACTATCTTCACAGAAGGGGCATCTATACAAGCAAATTATTACACAGGGTGTATTATTTACCTTATGCTTCATGAATAACTGCAAATCATTTAATTATTGAATTATTGAATCCCGCGCATTTGTATTAAACTTTAATTCCCGGGCCGGCCCAGTACTCCATTTAGGGCCTTCCTGGGGAGAGCTCGATGGTGTTGACCACGGAATTTACAGCGTTTTTTCCTTCTTCCAGAAGAGTGTTATGTACAGAGAGCTATGATCTATAACAGAGAGCGGTGATCTGTAACAGATGGGTGTTCTGTATAAAACAATAAACTATTGTGTAGGGATTTGCGGCGTTTTTCTATTCCATTTTTCTGATTCTACGTACCTTGAAACGTAAACCATCAAACATTATTTTTTATTTTTTTATTTTTTCTATGCTTGATTCGATAAACCGATTTAATGGGTTTTTCGTCAACTCGATCCCCTAGTCAATTCAAAGTTAAATGTATTTTCGTTTTCAGAAACTCTACCGTTTCATCAATTGCGTCGAGCTGGTGTCACCTCATCACGCTGCCCGCGAACTGGTCCACACGATACGCCAGGGCCAAATCACAAGCTTGTTCCAGAAGAGCGTCAAAAGGGTGAGTAATCAACCCTTTCGAAAATACAAAAGTGTTATTCTCCCAAAATCGTCAAATCTAGGTGTCATACTTCAGTGAAATCGTAAGGGCCGTCAGGTAATAATAATGTTGTATCTTGATTCTTGTCTGGCATCTCGATGAAGGGTCAAGACACTGTATGCAATCACAGAATTGCTTAGTTGGATGGAAAATAATTATTTCGTACTTTATTGGATGGAATTCGTACTTTATTCGAAATTCTTACTTTATTGGAAATATTCGTACTTTATTGGATACAATATTGGATGGAAAATAAATATTTCGTAAGTACTTTAATGAACACAGAGGGAGGAATTACAACATTTACAAACGTTTTATCGCTGAATTTTATTGCTAACAAACATTATAATTCTAAAGACGTCAATAGGTACATACCGCAGGACGCTCTAGGAGGTGTCACAAATGTGCAGTTGTCTAGCATGAAGCCTGTCTGGCTGCAACTTTAAAGAAAGAGAAGAAAAATAACCCGTGAGCTCCATAGGTAGGTACCGGTTTTCTGGCAAGGCACCTCTTTTTTGCTGGTACTTGTCGTTCGAGAACGAGAACCGAAAAGAAATTCACATAATTTTTTCCCGACATTTGTACATAAATGCTCAATGAAAAGAACATTCATGAGTTCTCTTGGTTCACCTACTTAATAAATTTTGTCGTGTAGCGGATTAGAGTTCCACCAAATACCTACCTAGCAAGACCACAACTACCAATAATTTTTAAAAACATACTGGATCGCCACTAGGATCTTCACCTGACTGGATTTTGACGATTTTCGGAGAATGGCCAAAGGTATTCCTCTCATTTCCATTAAATCATTTGAACATTTAAAAAAAAAAGCTTTGTCGACACTGCATTTATGATGATTGAGAAACGACAGTCATCATCATGATCATGATTTTTGGTTCCAACCTATCACTTCTTCTTGGTCAATATTAAAATTAACGCTATAATTAACGCTACTGAAATTACTAATTAGAACGAAATTACAATTTCACCCCAAACACCTGCCTGATTTTTTGTAATCATTTCCGAATTTTCTTTTTTACTTCCTCCATTTACCGCTCAATAGAGGAAGGTAGGTTTACATTATTTCAAGTATTTCCCATTTTCGTTTTGTGTTTCCAATCCCCTTTGCATCATAATGTCTTGTCCGTAGGTGAAAATTAACTGTATAATATTGTAGATCTGAGCAAAATAAAATTTCTACCTATTGACAATTCCTCCTTGTGAATAGATTGCCCACGTACGTTTGTGCTTGTATTATGAGACCTTGGTATAATCTTAATTATTATACAGCTTTCTGTGTTGACTGTTGGTGTGATGTTTTGTGTAAGCGTTCAGTGAAATTTCCGTGTCTTAAAAGTTGGTCAGCATGTTGAACTGTAGAAAGTGTTCAACTGACAATGGGCTATGATCCTGGCCAATAACCTCAAAAAATTTATCTTTGAATCCCTGAAGGGGGTATGGGTATTGCGGGGTTTGATTTTGGGGTTGACCGCGTCGGGGGGAATACAGGCTGAAGGCCAGTGGGTTTTGGGAGGTGCCTGAAGGTCCTGAGATTGAAGGTCTTGACTAAACAGGATAGAAGAGACTAAATAGAATCTTTGACCCCACCGATGACCCGTTACGTCAAAAATGATATTAGTAATGTCTCACGTTGAAGCTTTGTTTTCTATCCATATTCACAAAATGTCAATGATATTCCTTCGTTTTAAACACCACTCACCCACACCTCACCAATCCCTCACCACCAGTCTACATACATATAAGTAATACATACCGTTATTGGAGTGTTTCTATTTAAATAACTTATAAAATCTAACCACCAAACCAACTCACAGTCGCATGAAACTTCCAACCTTTGAGTAGAAACGACATATATGTCACTATTTACGTGGATAACATTGAGAGCCGTTTCCTGTTCTTTCAACGAGGAAGCAGACGGCCAACCATACGTACCTCCACCGTCGCTTTATTGGGAGGAAAGTATCTCCTGACTGTCACCATTCGCACAAATTTGCAAATTTTATGTTATTGGCTGCAGCTCCGTTATTTCATGTATGACGAAAATTTGTTCAAGGCTTGTTGGGGGGGGGGGGGGGGGGGCTTGTTGGTTGTTGTTTGTTCCGCTAAGCTTGGGCACAGGAAAAATACTGGCGACTACAATATTGGTTTGCATCATGTTTTGCGAGAGCAGCAGCTCTTACAAAAAATAATGGTTCACACAAAATGCTTCACCGCTCGTTGGAAAGCAGGAAATCCTACTGAAAACCGGAAATTTCTCGAAAAAATTCAACGTAACAAAACTTAGAGCATGAGAAAAACTGTCGGCTTTATTGAGAACGTTTTTCCTTGCCTACTGCAATGACGACGCGCAGTGGCGGCACGTTTGGTTTTCCGGCTAATATAAAGCAATTAGCTCTCCAGGTGTTCTACTCGGAGATAGGTCCAACCGAATGAACTGAATACCTGTAGCGTGCTATGAAGTCACCCTGCATACATTTAGACGATTTCCAATGTATTTAGAAACTTTCAGAATGAACTATACAACTACATTGTGAAAGCTTGTCACGTACCAAACAAAATTTGGCTTATATTAGGGAGGCAGGTAATTCTCATCTTCCTATGTAGAGGGGACAAAATAGATTTTCCTAGTTATGTTAGGTACCTACTGAAAACAGCCCGTTTTAATATTTATCAGAAATAGATATTTCACATTTATATTATACGTGGCAGTTAGCATTCCTGATAATAACCGGTAAAATCGATGACATTTCATTTTTAATAGAACTTTCCACGTTTCACTTTACGAAAGTATGTTTGATACTATTGAACGAGTAACTATGTTTAAGGTTTTTCAGTCAGTAAATGTAGTTGTATCTTACGAAACATTTTGCAAATATTTCAAAAGTGGGAATAGAGGTCGAAAATTGGGGGTAACTACCTAATTAGAAAAGAGAGAGAGAAACTGCTGTATTCCTTAAAACATTTTACAGACAAATTTTGAAATATACAAGTATGCTGAGTTCAATAAAAAGTTCTTTTTTTTTTAACGTGGTTACATATATTTTATGTACAAATTAAGATTCTTATAGGTATCAAAATAAATCTTAATTAGAAAAATATTTCTTAAACTTGTGTTCAATAACAATTTGAGACATAAGTAATCAAGGTAAGTGTCGGTATTTAGTATGGTGGAAATCCCACAGTAGGCCAGGGCCTGTACGTGGGCAATACAGAGCTGTAGTTCAACAGTGCTCAAAAGCTATTGCTGGCATTCTACAAGTTTAGTTTAGGCGGTAGGTGTTGGGCAGTATTATTAATAGTGACGTAACTTTGTTTATTTATACATACTTAATAGGTGTTTTATCTCGTAGTACGATAAATTCTGGATGATAGATTTCAATTTTTGATTGATTGTTTTTCTCGCTTTTGCTTTAATTGTGGTTTTTAGTTGATTTGTTAGTTTATTGGCAACATCCGGAGCAATGAAATTAAAAATTAGCAATAAAAATGCGGGTTATGTGTGAAAAAACGTGTTTTTTTAATTAAAGAAAGAAATGTTGTAAATTGATTCCTCCGTTAAATTGCATGGTAGGTATGTACCTACCTACCTGTGGAACCCAGAGCTCATTCCTGCATTCTTTCTCTTTTGTTGGGTACTTGGTTTTATAAATATAAAAATGTTTCACGGGATGAGCTTCCCAACCTGTTTGCACTATCATATTTATGTATACAGAACCCAATTCGAAATGGAAACCTACTACATAAACAAAGTACCTAGATAAGTTTTTCATTTCTCATTTGACTTGTTCTGGACTGCTATGAAAACAGATAGGTACATAGATAACTACTCGTATAAAATATCATAGCTCGTTTTAAGAAATAAAAAGTCCCTGCTTACACTCATGTGAGTGTACATTATTATATAACTACCTTGTTATTTGTAGGTATCTATTTATAATTTATAAGTTTCTGGAAATATGCATTTCGCACGTTTGTGCCAAAATGTCATGTGCTTCGTCAAATGCGCAAAGCGCTGTAAATTCTTCCGGTTTGAAGGGCTGGAAAAAATATTGAAGGTAGATGCTTAATTGTATATACCCGATGGTCCAGTATCCATCGGAATTTAGTATACGCTTCCACAAAAAAATCTAAACAAACTAACTTGAGCCCTGGTCGTAGAGGGTAGTATGGAACTGACTCACTGATGGGTCCGTGAATTTCCCAACCAAGTTCTAGGTTGCTCACGAACTGCAGCAACCTCAAACTTAATGACTATCGTCAGTGTGCGAACTTTGCTCATCGTATTCAAGATCCCGAGAATTCAAGTGCATGTTACTGGTGCATTATTGTAAATAGATAGAAACACATAAAATGCAAAACCGAAAGTTCTACATCTTGGATGGGGATCCTAATTCTAGAAGCTCAGGGTCGACTATATTAACGACCGAGCGGTTATGATAGGTTACTTGAGTAATGGAGTAGTGAAAAGCATGGATGAAAATCTTTGATCATGCTCATGTATTGTAGTGGCCTTCATTTTTACGATAGAATTATTTGACAGTTTTATCCTGCCCTCTTTTTATTTTCTTTAAACGCACATTGGTTGATGCTACAACGAACGTGCACGTCAAAACAGTCATCTCAACATGCCCCAGGGCTGTAGTAGAAACAAGGAGTTCCAACTGAACCGGCCTACAATCATCTACAAACCACTAAGTATAAGTACCTAGGTGGTTATCGCAAAACATTTTTAAGTGATGAATCCGTGCAATATCTTTACCCCTTCAGGCCAGGCCCATTCTCCCATTCTCTAATGAGGCATAGAAAATCGAGGTAGTCCACGGACCTCGGGGCCAGGCGCGGATCCAAGGGGGGGGGGTCACAGGGGTCATGACCCCCCCCCCCGAATCAGCCTGCATTTCAAAAAGCAGAGATGAACGAATTGTTCACAAACCCGAAAACAAAAAAAAACCAAACGAAAACGAACCCAGTTTTTGTGAAATCAAAAACCAAAAACAAACCAAACGACCAAAGTCAACTTACCATATTGTTAACTTAAAACATTGGAAACAAAATATAACAATAATTACGATTAAACTTTTTATAGAATACTGATTTTTTCTGTATTTGGTTTGTAGCGAAACTTGTGATTTGTTTACATTTGTATAAGTTCCAACTGGGAAACCACAAAATCTAATTTTCTATTTTGTTTCGCAAATCTGTTGATCCAAATCACACCTTGTTTATTTCTTCTTATTTATGTTAATTATTATCTTGGTTTTGTTTCGTTCTCGTTTTCTTTCCTGCCAATTTCAGTAAAAACGATACTGAATTCACTAAGATCAACAATAGATTGTTGTGGTTTCAATGTTTTGATTTGCAAACTCTGAAGTTAGCTACGCTGCCATAAAATGCGCCAATTTGTTTGAAAACACATTAGGAAACTTTTTTAGAAGAAAATTGAAAATAAATACATTTATCAGTTAAATAATTACCTAATAGATATTGAAAAATATTTTTTACATAAACAATGAATTTTATAAATAAATACAATTAATTTTGTAAGTAGACAAATTGGACGAGTTTAGGCATAAGGTTGAAAATTCGGTTTGTATTGTTCGTTTGGTTATTTTGTTATTTTTTATATTGTTCTACCCTGTGACCCCCTCCTAAAAAAAATTCTGGATCCGCCCCTGCTCGGGGCCTATTCACTAAAATAGATAGTGGAAAGAGATTATCTATTTTGAAAATCTCCCGGGAGAGATAGTCTCCCCCTGGAGACAGTCTCTTCCAATGTCTCCGGGGTTTGTTTATTTTATAGAATAGTTCCAGTGACCTTGAGAAAGAGATATGGATCCTAATGCATGAAAATCCCATAGTATCCATGAAGTGCGAGATGTTTGTGCCCTCGGGAATTGAATTCCTTAATAATGAACGCATTTCTTAGTAATACCTATTCAGTGGGTACCTCAATCCATACTTGGACGTTTTTACTCATGAATCGGATAGAAGTTTAAATGAAATTGAAAAAAAGTCTCAATTACAAACAGAAAAAGTCGAATTAGGGAGCTTAATGCTTGCATTATATCTACACCTAATGAACGGCCACTCTTAGGTAGGTAGGTACCTACCTCAACCCGTACTTGGACGTTTTAACTCATGAATCAATAATATGTATATATTTTTAATGAACATTGACTTGCCTTTATGAAATGAAAAAAACACACGATCAAAATTACCGATGTGATTGCGGATGAACGAGGATATTACAAGATTTATCACTGTCAAACAAACGAGAAATAGACTCTCTCTTTCGAGGAAAGACACCTAATTAGCTGTCTCTCTGAAAGAGATCGAAAATGCCAAGATGGCCGCCAACTCTCTCTCTTTCAGAAACCTTTTCATGGATACTATAAAAATCTCTTCTGCCAAAAGAGAGAGTCGGACCGAAAAGAGATATCTCTTTCGCTTAGTGAATAGGCCCCCTGTACTAGAATGAGACATTGGACATTGAGACATTAGGGCATCACTAGCCAATACCTAACTCTGACGTATGAATCAATCAATCAGTCAAAATCATCTTTGCTCACAATAAACGAACATATCCTATCTGATAAACGTCTAACATCTAATTGTTCGAGGTGAATATATTGAGAGTACCTGATGTAAATCGGGAAAGTTGGGCTTGAAATACTTGCTTTTGAATTTCATTCACAACAGAACACAGTAAGTAACAAATGATACACAAAACCATTGAAGAACATCATAGGAGCGGACAGATCATGATTAGACTTTCAATAGGTAGTATTGTACAAATACAACACGATCTTTTTGGTGAACTGTCCGGTGTATTTTCCTGACTGATGTACCTACAGAGTGTGAGGGGTGTGACGGTGGACCCTCGAGAGTCCCCCTCCAAGAATAGCAATATTATCACAAGTTAAGAAGGGATATCGATTAGGCTTCAGCGAAGCGACCCCATCTTCACAGGAAAAACGCTGCGAAGTCCTTGGCACGTGGGTTTATCATTCTATTGAACATAACTACAGAAATGTTGGCTGTTCATTTATTGCTTCTTTCATGTGCAGTAATTGAAATAGCTATTTCTGGTGGTTTCCACCAATTTTGGCCCCCAAAACACAAATTATAGGTAGGTAGGTACTCTCCTTTTTTTAAAATTATCTTTGATCATTGGTAGTGCCATTTAATTCTTTGATTCACCTGTTGACACTTTTTCTAGTGTTATACAAATTGATGGTGATTTCAGACGATTTGCCAGGTTTTTGCCTCACAAAAAATGAATTTTGGGGGCTGAACCCTTGTTACAAAAAAAGGTTCTTCGCTCTTTGGTCAAAATCGACATCATATTCGGTCTTCTCACCCTAAAAAACATGGAAAAAGATACCCCGAAAGCTCATTTTACTAAAATACCATAACACCCTATTTGTACACCCATTTTTCAACCCTAACACCCCTTAGTATATTCCGATCGGGCTGCAAAGTTTCGGGACACAACTAGGACCCAAATGGAGCCTGTGTGCGAAGGAAAGAATTTTTTAGACCGAAAATGAAGTAGCTATGCGTGATACGCCGGACGGCGGCGGCGTACGGCGGACGGACATTGCATTTTCGGAATCTACGCACCTTGAAATGTAAAAAAAAAACTTTTGAGGGGGTGTTAATACATAGGTGTATTATTCACAGAACAATAAACCAAAACAAACGATTCGAGAACTGCCACCGTCACACTCCTCCCCACATGACATACTTTTGGGTAGTAGACGTATGGTAGGGAAAATGGGGGTTGAAAAGTTGTGTGAAGTTTGTGACTGTGGCTGTTCTCGAGTCGTTTTTTCCCCCGTTGAAGATGGGGTCGCTTCGCTGAAGCCTAATGGCCCTTCTTAACCGGTGATAATCTCACTGGTATAGGAGGGGGACTCTGAGGGTCCACCGTCACTCTCCTCACACTGTCACATGGCAGTAGAGCGTGGTTTGGTAGTACGCGCTGAGTAATTCACCATACTCCATCCACTTTCTTTGGGCTTTACAGAAGGGTAAGCACAGAGGTTTCCAGAAGTATTCCTTTACTAACATCCTGTCCGTTTGATAATACATACATCTATTGGCTTCCCCACCCCCTTTCCCCCTTAAGAGTGTCAGTATAATTAAAATATATTGAGCTCATTTGAAAGCGATTAATGCAGTGTCCCAACTTAAAAGTCCCAGTAGTTGTTCCATCCTAACGATGGAGGTTGATCACCTAGAGGTTGCTCAGATGAGCACAATTCACTGGACAACAACCTACGAAAACTTTTTTTTCTCGGCAAATACTGGCGTGTAGGAGCTTTGTTAGAAACTAGCGTCATGGAAGAAGTAGAGTCTTCTTCTCTTCTTCATGGAAGAAGTAGAGTCTCTACTTCTTCCATGCTAGCGTTGTTATAGTCTGGCAGATTTTTCTGTGTGCATGGGATCACCCTCTCCACACCACCATTTGAGTCGTTGGAGGGAGGTCAGTTACCCCAACCTAACGGTGCCAAACTACCCTACGGCCAGCGGCCACCTTTCTGCTTTCTCACTTTTGCTCTGAACCCCATCAGGTTATAAGTGACCGTCTCTGTCGTCTACGTGTACCTTTCATTTCTCAAACGTTTGTCATAAACGCGATTGCCTTTATAGTGCTTTGACCTTGGCTTGTTTTCGGACTCTCTTTTAACCGTTTGTTATAAACGCGATTGCCGTTATATTGTTGTTGATCTTGGCTTGTTCATGGACTAATTATTTATCGGTTTTGGCTTCGATTTGATTATTGAATCCGAGTGACGGAATTATTATGGAAACAGATTGCCCCAGCGTGATTGAAGGTTTCTACTATTTATATTGTAGTAATGTTAGTGTACCTATAAATTCGTCAAATGCTGTTTTATAAGAGTAAATTATTTATAATAAAAATTTTAAAAATAATGTTATTAACTTTCAATTGAGTTAGACTCAATTCAAGCGTTAAAGAGAGTTCAATTGAGCGTGCATTAAATTTAGAAAGAATTGGAAACTATGAAATTTTGTTGAAAATTTGCATGACTTGTTCACCTGACCAATTATTATAATGAGAACAATCAATTTATGCACAGATTAGCATAGATCCGTATTTAAAATCTCGTATTAAAATTTAAAATAGCACATGAAACATAAAAACTTGAAAAATATTTGTGGTTTTGAGCCAGTTTTCAAAATTGTTAACGAATGAAAGAGTTGCCGTTCATAATTTGTCAAAGTTGGAGGTGAATCCTCGTATTACACTTTTTTTTTTCACGATAATGCGGTAGGGAATTTTCCCCCACAGGTAAGGGGAGGGACGGTTGAGGGCTGAAGCCCACTTTCACCCACGCATAAAGAAAAATCTGCCAGATTAAAGCATTCGCAAATTGAATTAAACCTTTCGCAAACTGAATTAAACGTTTTGCAAACTGAATTAAACCTTTCACAGACTGAATTAAACTTGTTGCAAACTGAATTAAATATTTCGCAATTAGAATTGAACCTTTCACACTTTGAATTAAACTTTTCGCAAAATGAATTAAACCTTTCACAATTACAATTAAACTTTTCGTGAATTACACATTTTTCAAGCACATGAATTTTGTGTCACTCAAATCATTGCTTTTGCTGTTCCAATATTATAATATATTATTACATTTGCCAGCATAAGTACTATATATATATTACAAATATAAACTAATAACTCAAATCAATGTTCTAAATCTAAAGTATGTATAGCATTCGCAAACTGAATTATATAGGTAAATATTAACTAACATTTCAACTCATGAACTGTCTGATTTTTCAAGAAAGGGGAAGGCCAGTGGAGGGGTTGCTCTGAAGCTGCAGCAGGAAGTAGGAGATACATGTCCATGACGTAGTTTGAACAGTCTTGAGCACTTACTGTATGCACGCTCCTTGCAATGACGTCAGACAAATTATGCTCACCTCGTTGAGTGAGAATCTTCCTTGCTTCATTTTTGATTTTTGAAATCGCTTTTTCAACAGTATTGACCACGGGTGAGTAAGGTGGCAAGAACTTTACCCACATATCTGATTCAGCTAAAAACTGGTTTACTATAGTAGAACGGAGAGTTCTCGTGTTATCCATAATTAGCAAGACGCCGTCTGTGGAATTTTGTAACTTCAGTTCCAGCTCTCTCAGAAACTCACGAAAAACTTCAGCAGTCGTGGTTCCAGAAGTTACAGTTTTTGAATGCACGACCTGTACGTTATTGAGAGCAACTATTAAAGAGGTATTGCGTCATCTTACAGTAGGAACTGTCAGCGCTGCTCTAGTTCCGGCCCTTGAACGTGCTTGACTTCGACGCATGTGCAGATTGAACCCTGATTCGTCTATGAAAATGATTTTTTCTTTTTGGAATATATTCATACCAGCGTACTACCTGTTGAGCTGAATGGTTGTCTCACTATTCATCCTGTCAAGTTCTATAGACACTTTTTTAAGCGTTATTTTCAAATTACGTAGGCCATTACTCACTGTAGAATCACTTACTTCTATATTCTGTTCTGACAATTTGTCCTATATATCCCAGCAACAGTTATGCCAGGGTCCATCTCAACAATTGCTTCAATTGCTGCCAGTAAGTCGGGTGTTAGCAGTTTTGGCTTATTACCTCGAGGTCTGTTTTGCAGGAGCTCACCATCGCCCCTTCTGTATTCACGAAGGACGCTTTTTCACTTGTAATTGCAAAAGGTTTCATTCAGTTTGCGAAAGAGTTAATTCAGTTTGCGAGAAGTTTAATTCAAAGTGCGAAAGGTTTAATTCTAATTGCGAAAAGTTTAGTTCAGTTTGTGAAAGGTTTAATTCAGTTTGCGAAAGGTTTAATTCAGTTTGTGAATGCATAAAAACTAGTGAATATGCGCAAAGACACACAGTTTGCACAACTGATTCAGAATAACAGAGGGCCGCTTGGTAATTTGTATGATGGCGCTCTTCGTGGCCAAACGTTAGTCCTAGAACTGGTTATTCGCATCCGGTTATGTTGAATCATAAATCTTGGAGGTAGATCAGGGTTACACCGTAGGAGGTAGGTACCTACCTAAACAAACTCTGAATGAGAAACTCGATTTCTCAAAACCGTGAGTGACTTGAATCTGCTGCTCCTCACTAAAATTGAGCTGAAATGTTACCAATTGATTCTCACTCATGTTGATAGTGGATTTTCCGCTATCATAGGTACATTTGATAAAATTATAAGTGCTTCTGTACTGAAGTTCGAGAGCTCCAATAGTTCACTTCTCATACTTAGAATATTTAACTTCTTTCCTGTTGAATGGGGGTTAATGTATTATTTCTTGTACCATCCCGGGGCCAAAAGGTGCCCAAATATCACAGTTCAACGCGAATTTTGAAACGGAAAAGTCCAGTTTACTAGGCACTTAGCGGACGGAAGGTTATTTAATGGTTTTTCGCGTTCTGCCTTCACGTACCTACAATGAACCGTTTACCAACAAATTTTGATGGAGTGTTGATGAATGATCATATTCTAGTCTAGGGGACCTGTAGACGAGTTACAGTTTTCAGTCCATTTCGTGAATTTACATCTCTGGCTGGATTTGTTCCAGAAGGAACACGAACAAAGGCGAAGGAGGAAAAGCAAGGCGCAGTTTTTCGAGATGATACAAGAGATAAGGAGGTAAGTTTTCACTTTGTTCATTAGATGGCATGTCTCTCGCTTTGTTCACAATCCAAGAAAAGTTTATTTGCGGTAAACAAAATATTGAACTTATATACCGATTTCACGGTGTGTCTCGAATTCAGATGCTGAAACTGAATATTTTTGAACAACTATTGGTAACTTGGTCAGGTTGGTTTGGTTGGTTTGTGGTCAATTATAATCTAGTTAAGGTAGGAATTTATCAGGAAAAAAACCATTTCTCGACCGATTACTTTGCGTAAAAACTTGTTTTGTCCACTAGTACAATAATTTTATTCTGTATATATAAGCACTTCTCGACGATTTTTAGCGAGTTAGACCCACAAACTCTCAAATTTGAGCGCTCTAAATTGAGCGCTCTAAACTCGCTATTTAAAAAAAGAAAGTATACTACCATCGACTAGTCAACGTGATCGAAATTTAAGCGTGTACAAATAACAGGGACTATAAATTATATAGCAATATAAATTACTATAAATTATATAGTGCGCGAGATATAAATTTGGCCCTGGAGTTCCTCCCTCCCTTCCTACCAGCCTGATGGGTCGACGCCCCTCAGTGTTCCCAACCCTACCTCAGCTATTTCCCTCGGGTCACCAACCCCTTCACTCTGCCGCTGAATGCTGTCTTTTTAACTTCGTGTGTTACCTCGGTTCTGTACCTACCTACTTTTAAACGTTTGCTATAAACGCAATTGTCGTATTCGTTTTGATTTTGGCTTGTTTAATGGACTACCTACTCATCGGATTTTGATGGGATTTGTTAACTGGATTTGATTGGTTGGTGCAGTTCGCGCATCGGAAGTAGGAACAGTGAAATGGAGAATTCAACGGAGGGATCTACTGATGTGCAATCAGCCCTGAAAAAAGGTAAGCACTTGAAATCCCAAAGTCGTTGCCTTGTTTTTCGTTTGTGGCAGTACTTCCAACGAGAGAAAGAAAACAAAGGCCCTTTGAAAAGCGTAAGCAAAGTTGTAGAGAGAACTGCTGATGCTGTGGGCATCCACAGGCATACGGTGTCCAGCATTCTCAAACAAGGGAAAAGTGGTGAGGCTCAATTGAGAACTCCAGGAAAGAAGAGGGAGAGAAAGTGTGCGAAAACGGGCATAGATTCTTTCGACGAGTCAGCTATACGAAATCATATCTACGGATACTATCAACGGAAGGAACTACCAACAATCCCAAAGTTATTACTGTCTTTACGAAATGCGGATCTCTTTGAAGGTTCAGAATTTTCACTGAGAAAAATTCTTAATAACATTGGATTCAAGTGGGAAAAAATTAATAACAGACTTTTCCTCAGGGAGCGAAACGAGATTGTGGCTCTGAGATGTGAATTTTTAAGAAAAATGAAGGCCATAGACATCAATCGAGCCATTTTCCTGGATGAAACCTGGGTGAATGCTGGGCACACCGTATCCCAGTCTTGGGCTGATGGAACAGTGCAATCAGCACGTAAGGAACCCGTCGGTAAAGGTGGCCGCTTGATTATTACACACGCTGGCAACTCACAGGGATTCATTCCTCAATGCTTTTCCATGTTCCGATCACGGAAAACGGGTGATTATCATGAAGACATGAATGGCGATGTATTCAAAAAGTGGTTTTTGGCCCTTCTGGATCAGATTCCGCCCTCTTCGGTAATTGTGATGGACAACGCACCGTACCACAGTGTACAAACGGAGAAAGCGCCGACGTCGAGTTGGAAGAAACAGGATATACAAGGATGGTTGATCGCGAAGGAAATATCCTATCCCCCATCAGCACTCAAGGGCGAACTTCTCAGCATCGTCAAAATTCATAAGCCAAGGTTCAAGAAGTACGAACTTGCAGAAAGCCGTGGTCACACAGTCCTACGATTGCCACCCTACCATTGTGAGTACAACCCGATAGAGCTAATTTGGGCGCAAATAAAAAAACCACAGTCATGCAGCATGGCTATAAGAGCGAATTTTCGAAGAAATAACTGATTTTATGTAAAATGTGATGTTTGGGATATCCCATTCAAATATGGGCAATCTTAAACTTATTGGGTAATTATAGGTATTCAAGTATGTACGCATATTGTACTATTGGTACTACAATATACGAAAAGTTACGTATCCAACATACGTACAGTACGTATGTTACATATCCAATACAGAGTACTAGGTATTGGATACGTAACAAATTTTTTGTTCCATTTTTTGCCGAGTAACACCTCGGTTTGTAGATTTTCCAACGCTGAACACGATGGTGAAGTCGGAATTGCGATATCCCATTCCGTTATCAGATTAGAGCAGACGAACGAGGAAGAACATCTCAAGAAATAACCACGTTCCTTCATCTTCAAAGTGCTCCAGTTTGAGAACGGAATGAGATATCGCAATTCTGATTTCACCATCGTGTTCAGCGTACAAAAACCTTTAAAATGAGGGGTCACTTGTTAGAAAATAACATTTTGGGGATTTTTGGGTAATTTTTGCGCACTTTAAATGCTCTAATTTGAGAACGGATCAAGATATCTAAAATCCGATTCCACCATCGTGTTCAGCGTGCAAAAACCTTTAAAATGAGGGGTCACTTGTTGGAAAATAACATTTTGGGGATTTTTGGGTAATTTTTGCGCACTTTAAATGCGCCAAAACCCTCCTTAGAGTAGGCCAATTTCGCCCATCTTCGAACTTAGCCTTTCGATTGCCAAGATAGATTTTTTGTGCAAATTTGAGCTGTTTATCTCAATTCTATCGAGAGTTATCGTCTGGAGTGACACATATATATATAAATATATATATACATATAAAAAAAGTGTTAAATTTCAGGAATCGTTTTAGAATGGTCTGAAACGGATTTCTATGAAGAAAATTTCCAAAAATTTATATTATTTAAATTTCGAAGCCATTGCAATAGCTTCATTTTCTTTGAAAATTCGCTAAAAGTCATTGAAGATGCGTGGGAGAAAGAGATTGGTGTTGAGGAAAATGTCGAGCGCCTGATCATCCATTTGGAAGAAAATGATTTTGAATCTGAATCTGAAGATGGAGAAATGATTTTATCTGACGACGAAACTTCCTTCACGCTTGAAGAAGTGTACGAGCTACCACTAGATGATTACTTATTGAAAAAGTAAAGTGAAACCTAACGACGTGTTCCATGTATGTACATTCCTACCTACCCAATTTTTTGATGAACGCGATAATAAGAGTTGTAGGTAATAAACGCTGCAAATTTTGACACAACGGTTTATTATTTCTGTATAGATCCTTGTTCTTTACCGATCAAGTGGGTGTGGCATATCACCTTCCTCGTATCCATCATAATATTGAACAGATAGTACAATATTCTATCGGTAGGACCATCTATAGGTCAGCAGGTACCCAACTATATAAATAACCTGAGGAGGTAACTCCTCAAGGATTTCTGAGGAATTTACACTCGATAGAGTTCGAGGACTGTTTCACTCAGAAAGCTAAGGTTTCTGTCAGGTCAACTTGATGAAGTGAAAGGTGGTAAGTAAGCGAGATAAGTAGGATGGATTATTGTTCTATGAATAGTGGAGTGATTGACAGTTAACTGTCCAAATTTGAGCGAAATCGGACTCGGTTCCCTTTCGTAACTGAAAATCAATTCAAAATCGTGTTTCTAATCTTTATTCCGTTCAACCCTTAATTCCTTATGGGGAGCGAACGGTTGGTCCTACAGGGCTCCGGGTTGTCTCATTCGATCCTACAAATCGTAAGCTATTTAAAACCGTAAGAAAAACCATACCATTCCATTTGAATTTTTTGAGCTAGGGCGTTTTGAAAATTTCATCCCCTATTTCTCACCCCTTAGAAGTGACTGACAGTAACGCAAAGTTTCGGTGCACCACTAGACCCCAGATGGGACCTGATTGCCGAATTTCGTTAATTTTGGTCCAGTAGTTTCGGAGATATGCGACGGACGGCGGACGGACGGATTTTTTTTAATTAGATTTTTGGATTGTACGTACCTTGAAACGTAAAACCTCAAATTTTGAGGGGGTGTTATAAAAGTTTTTTTCATGCTCGATTCCAAAGGTTCATTATTGAAAATAATAAACCAAAAGTGAGATGCTGCAATGCTTTAATCTCCTTGTCATTCCACGCTTCTTTTTTTTTCAAGCCAACCATCTCATTTTGTAGGTACCTATCGTATTTTAATTTGGAATCATCAATCGGAAATCAATTTGTAGTATTTATAGTCAGGAGTGAGTCTGAAAAAAACCACAGTCATACAGCATGGCTATAAGAGCGAATTTTCGAAGTTTTCGGCATCTTCCTCCTCCGCCTAAAATTTTCTGAAAATTAATTTTCGGCCAATGTTTTCCCAACTTGATACCATACAAAATTAAAACAGGAGTAGTTTTACGCAAAGTAAAATTTGGGGTGGAATCAAAAATGTTTTGAATACCAGAAGAGTAGGTAGGTACCTATTGGGTACGTAACAAATTTTTTGTTCCATTTTTTGCCGAGTAACACCTCGGTTTGTAGATTTTCCAACGCTGAACACGATGGTGAAGTCAGAATTGCGATATCCCATTCCGTTATCAGATTAGAGCAGACGAACCAGGAAGAACATCTCAAGAAATAACCACGTTCCTTCATCTTCAAAGTGCTCCAGTTTGAGAATGGAATGAGATATCGCAATTCTGATTTCACCATCGTGTTCAGCGTACAAAAACCTTTAAAATGAGGTGTCACTTGTCAGACTTTTTCATTTTGGGAATTTATGGGTAATTTCCCCCCCTTAAAACTCCCCAAAACTCCCCCTTAGGGTGACCCGATTCTGCCCATCTTCGAACTTAGCCTGTCGATTGCGAAGACAGATTTTTCGTGCAAATTTGAACTTTTTATCTCAATTCTTTCGAGAGTTATCGTCTGGAATGACACATACATATATAAATATATATATATAAATATATAAATATATAAATATATATATATAAATATATTTATATATATACATATAATTTTTGGTGTCTTCCGGCAGGGAATTCAGGATGGTCTGAAACGGATTTTGGTATAAAAATCTTTCGGAAATTCGAGTTTTAAAAATTTTGGACCGAGAACAATAGCTTCCTTTTCTTCGAAAATTCGCTAAAAATGAAGCACGAACACGGAGGTGAACTAGACACGGAAAGAGAAATTTCCGTTACGCATACGATAAATTCCCTAAGCTTGGTAACAGTGGCAATCGTCTTCAGAGAGGGGGCGCGAAAACGAGGAGTGGTGCTAGGAGGAGGAGAGGGGACCCACTTTCACCCAGGGCGAACTTTATGTCTCGTGCACTATAGTTCACTAGTAAGATTCCATACAGACATTTATATAAAATTAAAAAATAAAAGTCGGTAGATAGGGTACCTATTACTGAACAATGGTCATACCCCGCCTCCTGAAAAAAATACCTGAAAATCATGTAGTAGCAAACCTCTTTTGAGCATAGGAGGAGAGGGGGGATTACGGGCTGAAGAAAACGAGCCTTGTAACGAGGCTAATATTAGGTTGAGGGAGTGTGAACAAGGCGCACTCAGTAACTTCCTACTTCATCACTAGCTGATATATATACGAGTAGGAAAGAAGCACGTTGTTTCAAGTCTGAATGGGGTATGCGCATGATGGAATTTTATGATGAAATTTCCAAATTTTACTAATCTCATACCCACCTCGGGGGAAACTGAAGCCTTTTGAATAAAACAGCAGGTGCGCACATAGTCACAGGGATTTTAGAGCAGGAAATTTTCGGTTTTGATGGGATGAAATTGTAAAACTCTCAAATATTATAGTAATGAGTGGGTTGGTCCCAAATCGTGCGCACAAACGTTGAGGGCTTATACTCGTAAATAAGTTGTTGACCACAAATATACCCTATATATCCCTAAACGAACTCTCCTCTATTCATGTTCACAACCAATCCCAATCGACCACCTTTCACTTTTTGGGACTATTTTATAAGTCCATCAATTCATCGAATTTGAGTATGACCTTCTGTAAATATTAGTTAGTGCTTGAATATAAATTTGTGGTAAACGGAAGTTTTATTTGTTTTATTATTTATAAGGTCACCTCTTTCCAATGTGCCTTCAGTTACTGTTTGTTACGGACGATGGTTTGATCACCGAAACCGTATAACATTGTATTTTTCGTGTATTACTGGAAATAGACAAGTTTTCAATAACTCCATTTTTAGCGAATTTTCAAAGAAAATGAAGCTATTGCAATGGCTTCGAAATTTAAATAATATAAATTTTTGGAAATTTTCTTCATAGAAATCCGTTTCAGACCATTCTAAAACGATTCCTGAAATTTAACACTTTTTTATATGTATATATATATTTATATATATATGTGTCACTCCAGACGATAACTCTCGATAGAATTGAGATAAACAGCTCAAATTTGCACAAAAAATCTATCTTGGCAATCGAAAGGCTAAGTTCGAAGATGGGCGAAATTGGCCTACTCTAAGGAGGGTTTTGGCGCATTTAAAGTGCGCAAAAATTACCCAAAAATCCCCAAAATGTTATTTTCCAACAAGTGACCCCTCATTTTAAAGGTTTTTGCACGCTGAACACGATGGTGGAATCGGATTTTAGATATCTTGATCCGTTCTCAAATTAGAGCATTTAAAGTGCGCAAAAATTACCCAAAAATCCCCAAAATGTTATTTTCTAACAAGTGACCCCTCATTTTAAATGTTTTTGCACGCTGAACACGATGGTGAAATCGGATTTTAGATATCTAAATCCGTTCTTAAATTAGAGCATTTAAAGTGCGCAAAAATTACCCAAAACTAGGATAATCTTTAAACTCTTACCCCCCCCCCCACCCCCTTAGAGTGGTCAGATTGAAAAATGTGAGAAGTATTAATTGAAGACGTGAGTTCGAAGCAAAAAAGGGGGAGGCAAACGATTAGTACAACTCCTTGAATTTCCCATTTGACATATAATTGTTATGATACCTTCATAGATAGACAAGTACCGGCCCACGTATTACTAGAAGGAAGACGAAAGAAAAAATCTATTTCAAATTATTCAATTTAGGTACTAACAGTAGGAGGAAGAAGTTTTCCTTTATTCAAAACCATAGCCATTAATTCGAATATTTCTTTGAAAATTCGCTCATTAAGTCATGCTGCATGACTGGTTTTTTATTCTTTGAAATGGGGTTCCACGATTTCATCGCGAGTGATTTAGTTCGTATCAGTTCTGCAAGTCGAGCAGATATCGCGAGTTGGTTCGTCAAGTTGAAGGTACGTATATCTATCGGTGCTACTCTAATATGCGCCTCACCGGCACGTTCCTTACGTGCACCTTTGCACTTGGATTGTTGTTATTATGATCCTGTTGTGTTTAAGAACAGATTTGAGGAGTTTATCAAAGTTCATGTAAATATGCTCGCTTCTTCAAGTGAACGATGAGTAAAGCGGGCAGTATTTGTTCGGGTCTTGAGTTCTTGAACATGTTGCTCCGCGACTTTTATTCACCTGTCGGGAAAGACGAAGCCTCCAAGGTGGGATTTTTGAGGGGTTTAGGTATATTAGACGATGCCGAAGCTAAGCCATGCTATCGTTGTGGAGGAGACATGAAACAAGGCAGAAAGAGAGATCGCGGGGGCGAGTACCGACCCATTTTGCGATGCTCTACGAGAAGTTGCCAAACCACGCGGTCGGTGCGCCAAGGAAATCGTTTCTTCCACTATTCAGATATTCAGCGTTCAACCATTGGAATCGAGCATGAAAAAAAAAAAATTCTAACCCCCCTCAAAATTTTATGGTATACGTTTCAAGGAATGTAGAACCCGAAAATGCAATAAAAATATTTCTGTCTGTCCACCGTACGCCGTACTGGCCACTTTCCTTAGTTACCATGAATAAAAATGGATGAAATATACGGGTATAGGTTCCGTTCGGGGTCTAGTTGGTCCTCGAAGCTCGGCGTTACTGTCACTCATCTCTTTAGGGGTGAAAATAGGAGTTGAAATTTTCAGAACGCTGTAGCTCGAAAACTTCCAATAGAAGGGTATGGTTTTTCTCTTAACGTTTTTAAATTGATCTCTAACTAAATAATTTTTTGAGACCACCCGGAGCATTGTACGTCCAGCCGTTCGTGTGCACCATAAAGCTTCATCAACACGATCGTGAATCAGACGGTATAAATCCGGCCCGGATATCATCACTAGGGAGCACCTGATTATAATAAAATAAAATATGGCTGTATGAAGTCGAGTTGGTTGTTCTACGATATTATTTCATTTGATAAGTGATGGACTATTGGATTTTGTTGGCAGGTACTTGTGAAACTTGAACAAACTTTGAAGTATTGTTGATGGGTAAATTATTACACAATGGTAAATTATTACATAACGGTAAATTATTACACAACGGTTCATCTACCAAGAAGGGGCTGGATTTTGTTGATCGGTACTTTTGCAACTTGACCAACTGTTGAACTATAATTGATGGGCAAGTTATTACACAACGGTTCATTATACTTGACCAGAGAAACCTGTTATCTACGCAGAAGGGGCATCTATTTCTCTCCACATCAACAATTTTCCTTCAGAACTTCATTATTTGCGTTTCTTATTGCCATTTTTGTTACTATTTGTCATCGAAAGAATTATTTTAGCAACATTTAACTCGTGATTTAGGTAGGTACCTAGTAACGAGTACGGGGTTAGGTGGTAACCTACGGAGCATCTGCGATTCACATAATATGTTTAGAGTAGTACATATTATATTATATAGACGGGTTATCTATAAAGAGAGCTGTGATCTGTAACAGAAGGGTATTCTGTACAAAATAATAAACCGTTGTGCAGGGATTTGCAGCGTCCAGATATCAATCAGAGGGTGAATTCAAAGTTGAAAGTGTTTCAAATTCTCGAACTAGTGCTATGTTTTGTGTTGGATTTGCCATACGCTTCTACCACGGCCGTGACTGGTCGAGCAACCCAAACCGTTTGTGACTGGTACAACATGTGTCGTGAGGTCTGCACGGGTGTGATTTCGAAAAAAGGTAACATGGTGGGTACCATCGGAAATTCCATTCAAACAGATGAAGCCGACGGAAATATAACCGAGGGAGACTCCTACAGGGCGATAGACGACCTGAATCCGAGGACAAAGAGGAAGTTGAAAACAACAGAAACCACGGTAGACTTATCGACGGTGAACCACCATCAAAATTATGTTGACCCTCTTACCAACGTGCACACCCAAGGCAACGAACGATCGTGGTTAGATGCAAAAAAATAATCTGTTAAAAAAGAAGCGTGGGACGCGTAAGGAAATGCCACAGTCGCATCTGGACGAATACTGTTGGAGAATTTTCCGGCGAAATGAACCTGACCTCTCTCGCATTTCCGCACGACGTAGGAGAAGTCTTAGGGCAGACGCGCACTAGACCGACCACGACCACGACAAAAAACCCCGACTGGTCGGGTCGTATAGCCATGCCGCTGAGCCCGACCACGACCACGACCACGACAACGAATGCCAAGCTAGTAGCTAATTCAGTACACAAGATGGGTGTTGAAGAGTTAGCTGTCGCTGTACATTTGTACCGTAGGTACGTTAGGCGAAGGAGAAAGCGGTACTGGGTGCATCCGATGTTGGCTGTCAGGTCAACGAGAGGGCAGTTTGCAACATTTTATGGAGAATCGTCAGTATGAAGAACGGTTTTTCAATTACACAAGAATGTCGGGTAAAAGCTTTGATAAGTGACATTATGCTAATAAAAACTACACGCAAAGACAGGTGTACACAGTTCGCTCGACCAATCAGTACTGGTCGGGTCGGGGGTGTTGTCGGTGGCAGTGCGCGACGCGCCATTCTAACCTATCTTATTTTCGGCTGCAGTCGTGTCGTGGTCGGGCCCGACCAAACTCCCGAGACTCTGGTCGTCCGACCAGGGTCCGACCGCTGCGTCGCAAGTCGGCTAGTGCGCGCGGTTCCACTTGCTTCCATTATAAAACTGGCCGCATACGACTGGTCGTGGTCGTGGTCGTGGTCGTGATCGGTCTAGTGCGCGTCTGCCCTTAAGGACGTAGACCCCTCACCAACCTTAGACGACGCTTCTTACGAGCAGACAACTACTCATTTTATGACAGGTGAGTCTTTCAAATCATCCCTTATTTCGATTTCTAGTGTGAACACAAATTTGATAACGTAGGGCGCATATTAGAAAAGAAAAGGAGATGTCAGGCGCATATTAAAGAAGAAAACGGGATGACAGGCGTATATTAGAGTGGCACCTATCTGTCACCGACAGGAACGTTATGGTAAAAATCCAGGAAAAATATTATTCCACATTATGTGCGCATCATGTGTTTGCCCTTTGCAGCCACCCTTTGACTGCCGCTGTTCGTATTCAGAAGGGGGCTCAGTTCAAACAGAAGAGCGAACTGAGTAGATAGTTCGCTGGTTGTGGTTCGGGTGGTCCAACCGAAACATTATTTTGAGCCTTCCGACGCTCTAACAAAAAATTTTATTGAAAAAACGACTGCCCACACACAGGCCTTCGTGGAATTTCAAACCACCATTAGATGTATTTTTTGTTATTGGAATTTTTATATTTTGATTTATTTTACTTGTTACTCGTGAAAAATATGAAAAATGTGCATTTGAAAAATACAAATTTATTGAACTGAATTGAAAAAAACCAGGGGTGGCAGTGGGATCTCCATTATCTCCATTGCTTGCAGAAAAACAATTTTTTCAAAAATGTAAATCAGATAGCCTCCTTTGTTGGTATAGATACCTAGACGATATCATCATTCTTTGGAAAGGGACTGAAAGACAACTTGGTTCATATTATCATACAAAAATTAATAACGTAGATCCATTTATTAACTTCACTTATGGCGATATTGCCATTCACAGTACTTCACATCATCCAGTAGTCCACAAACATGGATCTTTCCACCGTATGATTAGCAGAGATTTATTTATACCGATGAGTGAAAAGGTAAAGAAAAGTTAACTATTACAAGTATAGCGGCGAGTAATGGCTATGAGGGAGATCTCACTGATGCAATATGGAATAGGCTTCATGGGAGAAAGAGTAGGGAAGGAGTTTCAAATTTAGTAAGGCAAGCTACGACTGAGAAGATTTGGATCATTATACCGTATTATGGAAAAATTTCGGACAAAATTGGAAGAATGTCAACTTCTAAATGGTTCAAAGTAGGATATAAAATTAAAAATAATCTCAGCTCTTCATTAAGTTCAGTTAAAGATAAAATTAATATTCAAGATAAAAGTGGTGTGTTTAAATTAATGTGCTCTTGTGGACTTAAATATTGTGGTCAAACTGGTAGGAAGTTTAGGGAAAGGATAAAGGAACATGGAAAAGGATTTCAGGGATAATTAGGCGGTGATTCGGCCTTTGCATTTCACTTGAATGAATCCGTCAAAATGAGGGTTTGTTGAGTTTCTTCATTTCTGCCCGAAAGGGAGCATGTTGGATGTACTTACTTGAAAAATGCGAAATTATTAAGCATGATAGGTTGGGTAAATCTTCTGAATGATGTAATTCCTTTAAGTTTTCTCTATTATTGCGTTCATTACTGTAACATCCCCCCCCCCCCCCGCCGCCGCCCTTCCCACCACCTTTCCACCCTACCTTCCTTTCCCTTTTTCGCATTCACTTCCATGTCCAATCGGAGTCCTCTTCATTTTGCTCCTTCTCGGTTCATCTTCACCAACCCCAATCGACCACCTTTCAATATTTGGGACTATTTATAACACGAACTAAATCACTCGCGATGAAACCGTGGAAACCCATTTCGAAGAATAAAAAAACCAGTCATGCAGCATAACTTAATGAGCGAATTTTCAAAGAAATATTCGAATTAATGGCTATGGTTTTGAATAAAGGAAAACTTCGGTCTAAAATTTGGTTTTCTATGTATATTCTCTTCGTATTTATTTTAATTTGTACGTTTTGTCCATCCTGATTCTACCGTTTTGGGTTTTGGGTAGGTTTTGCGCACTTTAAATGCTCTAATTTAAGAACGGATTTAGATATCTAAAATCCGATTTCACCATCGTGTTCAGCGTGCAAAAACCTTTAAAATGAGGGGTCACTTGTTAGAAAATAACATTTTGGGGATTTTTGGGTAATTTTTGCGCACTTTAAATGCTCTAATTTGAGAACGGATCAAGATATCTAAAATCCGATTCCACCATCGTGTTCAGCGTGCAAAAACCTTTAAAATGAGGGGTCACTTGTTGGAAAATAACATTTTGGGGATTTTTGGGTAATTTTTGCGCACTTTAAATGCGCCAAAACCCTCCTTAGAGTAGGCCAATTTCGCCCATCTTCGAACTTAGCCTTTCGATTGCCAAGATAGATTTTTTGTGCAAATTTGAGCTGTTTATCTCAATTCTATCGAGAGTTATCGTCTGGAGTGACACACATATATATATATATACATATAAAAAAGTGTTAAATTTCAGGAATCGTTTTAGAATGGTCTGAAACGGATTTCTATGAAGAAAATTTCCAAAAATTTATATTATTTAAATTTCGAAGCCATTGCAATAGCTTCATTTTCTTTGAAAATTCGCTAAAAAACGGAGTTATTGAAATGTTTTCTATTTCTACTAATACACGAAAAATACTCTGTTATACCGGTTTCGGTTATCAAACCATCGTCAGTAACAAATAATAATTTATTGTTTGTTGTTATCGAAGTTGCATTTATTGTTTCTTATAGTTATCAAAGTTACTGTTTGTTCATGGCGGTGGTTTGATCACTGAAACCGGTATAACATTGTATTTTTCTTGTACTCGTGGAAACAGACCACCTTTCAATAACTCCGTTTTTATTCTTCGCTCTTTATAAAGTCACCTCTCTCCAATGTGCCTTCACATATTGTGTGTTACTGACGATGGTTTGATCACCGAAACTCGTATAACAGTGTATTTTTGGTGCATTAGTGGATAATTTATAGACAACCTTTCAGTAGGTAACTCCATTCTTATTCTTAGGTGCCTACCTACTCCAACTACGGTTCATTCTATTGACCGTGAACCGTATGTCAATACTCGGCTCGAATACTTACTTCAACTGGCCAGGATTGATCAGCTTTTTCGAGATAAAAATTTTCTGACCGACAAGGATTTGCGAACTATGCTCCAACCGTGATAGGAATTGTCACCCGAACTCGAATTTATCAACTGACTATTAGGCACAGTTCAGGGTGGAGGAGGTTCATAAGTTGTTTTACGAACCCATGCGCTTACCCTATTCTAATTCGCTAAAATTTTATCCAATTCTTTAATATAACCAAATGAATTTGTCCTTGTTACCAAGAAGTTTTCCAAACTTACTCCATAAGACCTACCAAAAGATATATAAGTGATATACTAATTTTAAAATTATGCACCATGACACAATTATTATGTACATAATTGGTACTTCATTTTGGTACCTTGGCATGAGGTTCAGTACCTAGATGGTACACACCGACATGCTCTTTTCATATTTATCTATGAGTATATTATATTACCCAATGTAAATATTTCGTAGCTCCAAATTGAGCTTCCTTCCAAGTTTCTTATACAGAATTCAGCATTCGTAATACCTAGTGTGAGTGATTAAATTTAGGTAGGTAAGTAAATCAAACCTTTTATTACTAGCTGATTGCCAAGCTTGTCATGGTATTCGAAATTACAGCATGAATGTGCAATGATATTGTCCAGTAGGTACTTACTTTTTGGAAAATGACAACTGTACACATACAATTTTACGACCGGGAATAAGAAAACTTCAGGGAATGCATCTTGATGGGATTATTTTAGCCTTGGCAGGATTGATAGACCAGTTGAGATAGCAGCAAAATGTGACCTGTTTTTGATGGGTTTGTACAAACCGTCTAAAGTGTGGATCTTGGCAAAATATAGCTCAAGAGAACAAAAATGTCGTGCCTAGATATTTACCAATAAAATTACCTAAATTTTTGGACCTCACAAAGCTTCTAGTATATTGAAATAATTGGCAGAATCAAGAACGACCTTTTTGTAATCCAGAGCAATCAACAACTCAAACTTTTTACAATTCTCCAAAACTAATGCAGCGTCCTGGCAACTGTTATCATATGCAGTTCCTAATAATAATTATAGTGCATCTTGTCATACGCACTGCACATCACTTCTCCCTCCCATTTTTGGTGTAGTGAGCCAGCCGGTCAGCATGTACCACGTACTTCCGGCCTGATGGCAGCTTGATCCGGTAAATCCGAAATTCGCTTCTTCACTGCACAGGGTCCAATCCAGGAGGACTGTAGCTTCGGACATACACCAACTTTCCGTCTTGGCCTGAAGCACCAAACCTGATCCCCTTCTTTGAACGTTGGCATCTCCGATCGCACATTGTAACGTCGCTTTAAATCGTTTGATGCCTTGCAGAGTCTGTCTCTAGCCAGTTGGTGTGCTGTCTCCAATCGATCCTGCAGCACTTTTGCAAAATCGGTCGCTGTAGACTGGTTTGGTACTCGACCACACAACAGTGTCACGGGTAATGTCAGTTCACGGCCAAACATCAGCATGGCTGGCGAAAACCCGGTCTTAGCATGATCGGTGGCGCGGTAGGCCATGAGGGCGATAGGTAGCTGACGGTCCCAGTCGCGCTGGTGCTCCTCAACCATCTTTGACAGCAAATCCCACAGCGTCCTGTTGAACCTTTCGACAAGGCCATTACTTTGAGGATGTAGGGGTGATGTCCGAGTTTTGTGAATTCCCAACAATTTGACCACTTCTTGGAAGACACCAGACTCAAAATTCGTCCCTTGGTCGGAATGCAGTTCCAGCGGTACACCAAACCTGCTGATCACATGATTGATCAACCCCTCAGCCACCATTGGCGCTGTCTGGTCTGCCACAGGGAACGCTTCTGGCCACTTTGTGAAATAGTCCATAACAACAACAATGAACCGGTTGCCGTCGTCTGATTTTGGCAGGGGACCTACAACGTCTATGGCCACCCTTTCAAAGGGAGCACCAACCACGTACTCCTGCATGGGTGCTTTTTGGTGCGGTCCTCCCCTTCTCTTTCCGCACACCTCACAGCTTCTTACGCAATACTTGACGTCCCCATGCATACCGACCCAATAAAAATGTTTCCGAAGACTGCTCACCATCTTCTTTTCCCCAAAATGGCCCGTCTGATGGGTATCAGTCAACACCATCCTCTTCAGCGCGTCAGGGACAATGATCTGAAACACCCGACTCAGCCCATGCCCCCAAACTCGTTTTAGAACCCCGTTCTCCAACACTAAAGCATCCAACATGGCCCAGTATGCCTTTACTTTCGGTCCCTCCATGGATATGGCGGCCCACGTTGGCCTCTGTCCCTCTGATACCCATTGTAACACCAGTCTAACTATCGGGTCTTCTCGCTGGGCTTGCTCCCAATTCACATCCGTTTGCAGTACTGTTCGACCTAGCATCCCTTCCCTTGCCCGTTGTTTTTCTTCTTGGCGAGTGCAGTAGCGGCAATCATTGCTCAAGCAAGGCCTCCGAGACAACCCATCTGCATTACCATGGTCCTTTCCTGGGCGGTACGCTATTCGTAAGTTGAAGGGTGCTAACACCTCGAGCCAACGGGCCAGTTGGCCATCGGGATCCTGAAAGTTCTTGAGCCATGTCAGTGAGGAATGATCGGTCCTTACCTCCACCGGGTCACCATTATCCAGCCCATAGGAAGCAAAGTGTTTGAGAGCTTTCACTAAACTCAGGAGCTCTCGTCGGGTAACACAATAATTACGCTCGGGCTTGGATAGGCATTTGGAGAAGTAGGCGACCACACGTTCCTTCGCTCCCAGCTTTTGTGAAAGGGTTGCGCCAACCGCAGAACCACTAGCATCTACATCCAGGATGTAATGTGCACCAGGAACCGGGTGGCATAAGACTGGAGGATTGGTAAGTGCATGCTTCACTGCCAAAAATGCTTCGTCACAATCAGGTGTCCACACAAAGTCCCGTGACTCGTCCTGTAGATGGTACATTGGGCCAGCCAGCTGTGCAAAATCCTTGATAAATGGCCGGTAATAGGAGCAAAAACTTATGAACGACTTTGCCTCTCTTGAAGTTCTCGGTATGGGCCAATCACGTACTGCCTTGATCTTGTCTGGGTCCGGGGAAACCCCTCTCCCTGAAATTAGGTGTCCCAGGTATCGTACTTCCCTCCTGAACAAATCATACTTCTTCGGGTTGAGCTTTATCCCGGACCGCCGCAGTACCATCAGCACTTCTCGCAACTCTTGCACATGCTGTTGGAATGAAGGGGACTGTATCAGGACATCATCCAGATATACCCTTACCTTTCCTTTCCGGATCTGGTCCCTGAACAGCTGACCCATAGCCCGCTGGAAGGTAGCTGGGGCATTACACAAGCCAAATGGCATCACCCTGAATTGCCACAAACCAGATGGGGTACAAAAAGCAGTTTTTTCCTTGGCTGCATCCGCCAAGGGAATCTGCCAGTACCCGTTCTGAAGGTCCAGTGTCGAATACCATGAACTACCAGCCAGGGAGCCAATGATTTCATCGATTTTGGGGAGGGGGTAGGAGATCTTCCTGGTGATATCATTCAGCCGGCGGAAATCTACGCAGAAGCGAGTTGAGCCATCTTTTTTCCTTACCAACACAATGGGACTGGCCCAGGCGCTTGAGGAAGGTTCAATGACCCCCATGGATTCCATCTGACCAATTAACTCGTCAACCTCAGCAAGGCGATGCGTTGGGAGACGTCTAGGGGCTTGACGGATTGGTGCACTGGACCCTATATCGATATCGTGGGAAACACCAGAAAATTGGCCCATCTCTTGCTTATTACTAGCAAATACATCAGAAAATTCGTTAAGTAAATCTGTCATAACCTGGAGCTCCGCCGATGCAACTCTTCCTGCAAAACTGTCCAGCACAGGCTGCAAATGCCCCTTAGGGTCCCCAGCAATCCCAGCCCTCTTCTTCTCAAACAGCTGTAAGTCAGCACAACCTCCCGTGTCCCATTCCTCTACAGCACCAACTATACCCTCGTCCAAGGTGACTGTGCCCTTGGATGCATCTATCTGACATCCGAACGTGGCCAGGAAATCCATTCCCAAGATGCAGTCGTCAGTGATATCCGCCAGCAGAACTGAATGACGTCGCTTGCTTCGCTCCCCCAAGTCGATGGTAACTTCCATTCGCCCCAACACCGGAAACGTAGAGCCGGTCACAGTCCGCAGCACAGCAGTCTCTTCCTTCAGTGCCACCCCATCTAATCTGAGGACATCCTTCCGTACCATTGTAGCGGTTGCTCCAGTGTCCACAACCATTGCACAGGGCACCCCATTCACCCATCCATGTAAGACAATGGACGAGCAGTTGTTGACTCTGTAGACTGCTACCTCGTGAGGCTGGAGTCGGTTCACAGGTCGCCTCCTGCCTATGACCGCTGCCCGTTTCCCTGCTGGGTTGGGCACTCCCGAATGCTGTGTCCAGGTGCATCACACCTCCAGCAGATGATCACTCTGGTTGGGCAGTCACGAAATGCATGGCCAACAGCATCGCACCTCCAGCAGATCAATCCTTTGCCTTTGCGTTGGCCCTGCTTGACTTGGAATCCCTCACCTTGTTCGCAAACTCCTTGCTTTACAGCTCGCACGAGTCGGTCTTCTTCCGCCAAGGACTGAACTGGACCGGCCGTGTTGGAGCAGCGTGTCGAGCTCGAAGAACTGCTGCTTCACTACGTAATGCCAAACATAGAGCGGTTTCCAAATCTTGTGGGGTGCCTAACATAGCGAGTTCGCGAACCCGTTCATCATTCAAACCTTCAACAAACTGGGAAACCGCTAAAATGTCAACTCATTCCCTACTAGCTCCAGGCAAGGCCTTCCGGGCCAGAACTCCAATGTCCCTTGCAAAGACTGCTATATCCTCCCCCGTTAGCTGTTTGCGAACTCTCAAGCGGTCCATGTACAACTGGGCCCGATTACAGTCGCCGAACTGGGATTCTAGGGCTGCAACAAGCTCATCGTAGTTATACGAAGCTCCTAGCTCCGTCAGTATGGGGAGGGCTGCTCCAGTCAGAGAGGAAGCAAGAGCCGACACCATCATCCCTCTATCCCACCCGTTAGAACGGGAAACCGTTTCAAAATGGGTGTAATAGTCGTCCCAAGGAAGAGAACCATCGTACTTCTCAGGTTTGAAGAACCCTCTTCCAACTGCGTGACTTCCCCGGTCGTCTTGCAGGATTGGTGGCGGTGGACTAGAAACTCCAGGAACAACCGCTGGCTGCTGGCAAGCAACTTTACTACACCCGATATTTCTGCCACTGATGTTCCGGAGTTCAGATCGAATCTCTGAACGGATATCGTCATAAAATACTCGCAGCGCGCCTCTTACTTCCCCCATAAGCGAATGTCTGATTTGGTCCTCTAATACGGCGTACCGTTCGTTCGAACCCGGATCAATAACTCCCGCTTCTGAGGGCCCCTGCTCCTCATTAGCTACAACTCTGCCACTCCGCAATGACATGCCGCTTCCATCGTTCACGCTGGCATCCATCCCACTTCTGACACCAGTGAAATAATTGGCAGAATCAAGAACGACCTTTTTGTAATCCAGAGCAATCAACAACTCAAACTTTTTACAATTCTCCAAAACTAATGCAGCGTCCTGGCAACTGTTATCATATATGCAGTTCCTAATAATAATTATAGTGCATCTTGTCATACGCACTGCACATCAATATGTATTGAGCACGTTTTGATACTGGTTGATTTGAACCAATTTCCATGGGGGAATGCCAGTGGTATTATTTCTACTTAGTGAAATAGTATAATACTACTTTTATAGTATATTACTATTATAGTATAATATTGTATACTTTATTTTTATATAATATACATATTATACTATTATTGTATAGTATTATTAATAGTATTATAGATACCTAAAAAATCTACCATATTTTTAACCATATTTACCCATTCGCTAGTCGCTGAACGACTGAATTTCACGAATCAGGCTCCATCTTTCATTTAAATTTTCAAGTGCCTATGCATGTTGTTCATGGATGGTCTAAGCCATAAACCACTATTCAGGCACAAACCAAATATTCAGACACTCGAGTTATCTAGCCGCTACAGCCTTAGTATAGTCCCATTCAAAAACGAACGAGAGAAGCTCAACATGCTATATTGCGGATTGCACCAATGATAAGACTGAGTAGCACCTGGATTTCAAAATTAATAGTTTGTAAATTCATGTGGTTTAAGCATGTGTTTTTCTGGAATTGGCTGCATTAAAATCTGAGAATAACAGTAATATTGCAGTATTTGAATTTTAGATCCTCCTCTTACTTAGGATTATAAACTTATCAAAACAGTTTCGTTGAATTTTTGCCAAGAATCCTCTTAAATCTGAGTAAAATTTCATGTTAAAATTCTATAGAACAATTTAGTTGTTATCTTCGTATTTATGGTGATTTGACTGCTGAGGGGTTGATCTGCACGCACAATTTGCGCAGTACGCCATAGCTAAAATATTCAGCTTTATTCACTCACATTAGATAGCTTGGTTTCAGCTTGTTTTCTGTATGAATATCACATCCAACCTTTCAAGTAACCAGATTTGTCACCTTGAAATGTCGCTCAATAGGACATGCTGCATGACGGAACTTTTTTCTACCAACATTATAGCGTTTGTAAATTAATAAGAACGTGGCTCCACAATTGCGCAACTCATAATCTGGTTACTCGAGGTGCTGTAGCTTGTACGATTCAACACACTATTGCGTAAAGAGGTAAGAAAATTGAAATAGAGGAAGCATGGCTGGTGAAGCCCGTGGTCAAAATAGAAGCCTAGTGCGCCTCTATCCGCCACATCTAATAACGCGACCTTCATTTCCCTTTCTCTTTCTTCTTTTATTCTGTGTGTGTGTGTGCGTACATACATCAACTATTAATGAAAACCATAATAATTAGCTTTTAGCTGCTGCGAAAGTTTAGCTGAGCATGAATCTGATACTTGAGATGATTTTAAGCGTGTCCCTTAGGGTCCAGCAGGAGGAGAAACAGAATTCGCTCATCAGCTTGTCAGACATCGAGGGTGCGGGTGGAAGTCCGAGGCGGGGTGCTGCACGTAGCCCCAACATCCATGGCACAGCAGACCGCACCAAACGAGTCCCCAGCAGGTAATTTAATGTGCATTTAAAAAATATTGATAAATATATATATATATATATATATATATATATATATATATATATATATATACAATATATAGGTAGGTAGATAGGTAGGTATACATAAGTTTATATGTATCTGGTGTTCATTCAAAAAGTTGAACAACGTGACATTGCTGGAACAGAGTTTGGGGTACCTGTTTTGGTTTCTGTAACAAAAAAGTAGAATCACTTTTGTGTGCTGGAACAAACCTACTTTGACTGCAAAAAATGTAGGTACCTACTTCTTTAAGTTATCTACAAACATCCTGCTAGTAGGTACCTATGTTTGCAGACTGGAGCTTGCCCGGAGATTCAGTAAAGACGTATTTAGATCCAAGAGTTCCGGCAACCTGGATGCTCAGAAATTTTCCTCCGATATCAACTTTGCAGCATCAAGATTTTTTGAGGCTCACAGCTCTCAAGCCATTGGGAGAAGGTAAGTTCTAGTATCACTCACACCTCGAGCCGTTTTCTTTGGTGCCTGAATTTCACTGTACAAACTTCATGCCAAAGGGTTGAACAGTACCTAAAGATTTCCAATTTCAATTAATCCAATTATCCAATTAATTCAATTATTAAAATGCCAATACTTAATATTTTAAAGGCTGAGTCGGGACACCAACTTGAGCCCCCCAGACATCAACTCCCGCCGCGCAAGTCACCTGGTGCTGACACCAGAACTCAGCGTGGCTTCCAGTGAGGGTTTGGAGAACGCTCCCAAGTCGCCTTACTTATCACTCCCACACCAGCGCACCCACCCCACCAACTACAACAACCATTCCAGCTTCTCGTCAGGTAAAAATAATAATTATTTATTTGATTCAGTAAGAGTAATATTGCCTATCGTTAATTTATACATTATATTGAAGATGCAAACTCATTTCGTTTCAATTTTTATCCAGTGTTGAGCCTCGATGCTCCTTCTCCAATCAGCGGAAAACTTAGCCCACATGAGATGAAGGCTTCGTTTTTCTAATTTCCCAACACGAAATATGAGTAATATTGAACATCATATAGATTTTTCTTTCTGTCATGCCCACCTACTCGTACCAATTATTCGCTGTAACAAAACAAGAAGATATCAAAGTAGGTAACATAGTCGACCCTGCGAAACTTGTTTCATCAGATTTTCTCCTGATCATTAACGATACGAGACACTTTTTCAATTACTTATTCTTTCCTTATCCATTCTGGCATTGTGAGAGACGCAAACCCCAAAACATTCGACTGGTACAACAGTACTACAGTAGCTATAAAAACGTGCTATAAAAAGCACATTCTGTAATTCTTGTTGCACGTTCTATAAATTTAAAACTAGGCACCCATCAAATTCAATTTTTCTTTCAAAAACCTGTGATTCCAGAATATAAATAATACATTATTATTTAGAGAATTCTGTATTTTACTATGTATTATATTTAGAAAAGTAGAACAACCACAAGACAACGACTACTGTTACTTATCAACAGTACCTTGGTATTGCATTGTGCTTGCATTCCGCATTCTGTACAGGACCTCGATATATGCCCGTTGTCCATTTGTGAACTATAGGGAGCAGCACGCTCGGCAAGCAGCTGAGCCTTCAGGAGCACACTTTGGCTGCAGCAACGTCGAGAGGCAATAAAATCGGAGACAACCAACAACCCAACCGAGGGGATGACAGGTTGCCGCCCTCCAATCATTTGCCGGTCTCAAAGCAGAGCTCTCTCGGTGAGCGGTCTAGCTGTAGTAGCTCCGGATCTCACAATCACCATCAGACAATATCACAGCAGCACCACATGCCCAAGCAGTCTTCACTTCAAGAGCGGCCCTCTGTTGGTAAGGATCGCTATGTTTCATCTCACAGTTCCAAGAACAAGCTAAATGCCCAGGTAGCTTCCTCTGTTCTAATTCATCCGAAGTTTTTGCACTGAATTGATCCCTTTGAATAATTCAGTGATTTGCTCTACTGATGGGGGCCATGAGGCGTGCTCTTCCCCAACTCTTTTTCTACAAAATAATTTAATTCGAAACAGAATCGAGGGGATTACAGTTTAGGGAGGTTTACATATTGTCTAAAGGGGAAGGAATGGACAGGGCCTAAATATTTCTGCCTTCATCTCCTGTTATAGGATTTAGTCACAGCATGCCGAAGCAAACCAGTCTTCAGGAACCACCACCAGAGATCAACGTTCACCCTCCACCAACTCCTAGACGGGTGACGTCACTGTCTGGTGCTCCCTTAGGTCTCCCCCCTCCCCACCCCTCCAAACGACCCATCGACAACCAGAAGTGAGTAGCATGTCGACAAGATCGGTTGTTTGAGTTCAGGTAGCTATGAAAAGAAGAAACCACAATATATGCGATGGAGTTGCAAGACGAGCTAGGTAACTAGAGTTGCTATCACTGTATCGGCTATCTCTGGACACTTGAACCCAGAATCTGACATCCCAAGATAAAATTGATCTCAAATCGGAGCCAAAACCAGCTCATTTACGTAAGCTGCTCATTAGCTGAACACCATTAATTAATACTCAAGACCTATCCAAGACGACACTTTCCAGTTGTCATTACAAATGGATGTGATTTTAATTGACAGGTTCAGCTACGTCGACACGACGTCCCCCAGTTTCCGAGAGCGGATATCTAAGTACGCTGAGGACGCAAACAATACGATACAGATGAGTGCCGAGGAGCGCCGCCGCCACGCACCAAGCCTGTTGGAACAGATCTCATCGATGCAGGAGCAGTTCCCGACCAAACCAAAAGTCATTGCTGTCAAACCCAAGGTTCCATCCAGGGAAGGCATACCGGCTCTGCGCCAAGTCCACTCAGCAGACGGCGATCCCAACGTCAGTACCCGAAAACGAACGCTCAAAGAAAAAAATTCGTGAGAACCATCTTGCCGTTGTCCCTCATTCAAATATGATTCCTAAATTGTGAGTAATATTTCTTACAATTCAGCCAAATGAGCAATTTTTGTGAGTAAGTACATATATTATATCCCACTAGGAACCAAAAGTTCATGACCAGAAGTTTCAGAAGAATTCAAACTAATGCACAACATGCAGCTGACATTGGAGCGCCAGATTCATGAGAAAGAACCCCCCCCCCCCACCCCTCCCCATATATTTGAATTCCAAGGTCTTTAAGGAACAATCGACTTTCAGTCGAGCTTACATGTTCCAAAGGTTAGATAATATACGAGTGGTTAAAAAGAATTATTTGGCTTTGCATGTTCAAATAGGTATGAATCTTTCTACGGTTTTTTAGTGTTAGGTAGGTAGGTATACATATTATCAAACCACCTGACCACCTGATGAGTTTTAAAATTTCAAATAAGAGGGAATAAACTTATATTATGAACTTTCCACGCATTATTAATTCCCACGTATTATTTATTCCCGTATTTATTATAATGTACTACACAAAAATTGCCCGTTGCTTCTATTCAAAGGAATCTTGAAATTTTATTTTAAAAGCATCGCATGTGAAAATAACATTGAACCTGTTCTTACTTCACGGAAAATACGTTATACTTATGAAAACAAACAATACGAGTAAGTTAGTAAACAATACCAACAAGTATGAAGCTTCCGGTTAAGCCTAAAGAAGAAGAAAACTTGTTCCATGTTATGATTTCGCTCACATGCGAACTTTTAAATGGGACTCCGGCAAGACATAATACCTTTTAATGTATATGATAATTTTAATTGTGAGTTGAGCAGTTAATGAGCCAAACGTTCATTATCATTATTCAATGTGCACCTTCTATGAGATAGGTATATTGCAAAAGACACTACCACAGATAGGTATACTCTAAGACACTATCATGATATTACAGTATAGCTACCTATTATTCTACGAGTAGAAGTTGATAAAATACAATTATTTTTAGCCATGGTAACAGCTGATTAAGTAGAACCGAGTAGTAAGGAGTCTAGTGGTGAAATAATTTAAAAACCATTTTGATTTCATCTAATTGAGGTGGATTTACTCTTTAAGTAATTTAAATCACTTTTAACCAACAAAGGGCAAATGATTACCCGTACCGTAAATGGCTGAATAAAAGTGCGCCTCTCCGCCAACAATGAACATGAGATAAGATATGATGTGATCATTGAAGTGTCATTAACTAACTTACGCCCAGAATAGAACCATGGACAAAATAGAACGCCCATGTTAAGTGAGTACCTATCTATATTATGAGATTTTCTTTCGTAATCCTGTGCATTGTGCCAGCATACTAAGTCAACGGTAACCAACGTTTAGTATCTCCAAAATAAGTAGCTGTAAACTAAATTTTGCTAGAGAAAACACGTTGACAAGGTCATCTCGAGCTTGGTTGCATTGTAAAGAACACCACAACAAATGAAAATAGGGAAACACAAAAAGTAATCCTTCAAGAATGAAATTATCTGAACCGTAGGTAGTACATACCGAAAACGAGTCATTTTATAGTATGGACAAGTTAGCAAGATCTTGGGGTATGATCTATGAGAAATTATTGACAGATACGATTATACGTCATTTAATTTGGTTTTACAAAAAAATAGTACCTACGTTACTAATATAATATCAAGTTGGCCATATAGTAGGTACCCCTATTATAGCCCTGTGACATATATACGAAACATGCAACAATTCCCATCATTTGGGCGGACAAAATTCGCATTTGAACCTAATTAGGTCAGCTGGTCAAAAAATATATAGGTTATAATATAGGTCATAGGATGTTATGAAACTAATTTCAGGAATCCAAACCCACCTTTTCTGACCTGAAAATACATTACAATGTGAACGTTTACGAAACAATCTGGTTTAATGACCATTAATGAGTTTTTTATAATATAATAAATTATAAATATCAACATGAAAATTCAGAATCAATTTTCAAGAACACCATAGTTCCGCTAAAAAGGAGTTTTTCATTATACAAAAAAATTATCAAGGTAAAAATGTTTCCTTTTTTGTTTATCATCCTCGAAAAGAGATTTTTCCAACGTATTCTTATTACGAGATACACTAATTCCCAATATTATATTTAAATGGGAAAAATATTCACAACTTCATCAGAAACAAATTAGACGGAAGAAATCAGAATATAGATGAGTAGTTATGTATTACGTGTAGATAATATGGAGTGGAAATTATAAAGGAAAAAAAAGAAGTTAAACAAGTGCAAATAAATGGTCACTATTATTGCAATATCTAATAACTTAGTTTTTCAATTCATGTCTCAAATTAATGAAATACACAACTATAAAAATGATATTCATGAAGAAACGTTACGAGGATTCTGTCATCAATATTATGTCGCAGGATCGACGCCACTTGAAATAATATGTGATAAGTACTTGAATGTTTCAGAAGATAACTAGGTAATATATGAGATCTTAGATTCAGATAGCTTAGTAACAAAAATTTGTAACATAATTTTTAATAATACGTTAAAACAACCAATACAGAAAAATGTGTGTAATTTTAAATAATTTACGAAAAATAATATATAATTTTTGTTGGAATTATAATGTATTAATGTATTTGGTCTTTGATTTGTATATTTTTAAAATACATAAAAACGGGTAATGTTTGAAGTAAATTTAAAACAATTGTTTTGCAATAAAACTATTAAATCTGTCCACATTTTACGTGATGTTACTTATTATAGAGCATGCAGTAAATATAATATATGGGGGAGAAAACCTCTGGTATGGGTATTGGAGTTTAATTATGGGGGAAATTTTTAATATTAGAATGTAATGTTAATATAAGGGAACAATGCCAGGGGATCTTTGTTTTATCGATTTTTACTTTATATTTAAATGTTAGACTTAACTCTACGTGATTTGTTTCATATTTGATAATGACTGTTTCAAAAGCTTCCAGAAAGGAACATGGAATCTTTCTACTTCTCTATTGCCTTAGAAAATTTAACGATAGGTAGGTACTATTCTCGACAACTTCTTCGTCTATTTCAAATGTTCATCCTCCCACATTTTCATTCCAGTTTAATAGAAGCTGCCCTATCAGGTTTTTTCTATCAAGAGGTCAGTAAATGTATGGTTATTTAAGATGCAACTTGAAGGTTTGTGGGAATTGATTGGTAACGTTGTGTATCCAATTTTACACAACTCATATGAGAAAGAGTGCAAGAAATTGTTGTGCCAACACATGATTATTTTTATGTTGAAACAATTTCATTCATGGTATTTTGTTTGCCAAATATATGGATATAGGTAGTAGATGTAAAAATAGCACCTGCCATGCGATGCAAATCAGTTCATGAATTTTGGCAATCGCCTATAACCGTGCCAGGACTTCAAAATGGTATTCCTTCAGTTCACTCGGCACTTAATTTTTTTTTTTTTTCTGTTAGTGTTTGAGGAGAAAGAACTGAATTAGACAAGCATCTACAAGGACTACTGCATCCGACAATTATTGATTCATTTGTTGAATCTACCTCTTACCAATCGAATTCCTACAAGCCCTCAAAGAGGGCAAAAAAACCTTCATAACTCGCGCAGAAAATAAAATTTAATCGGTACCTACCCAACACCATACAACGCCTTTATTCGTGTAGATTAGAGAGAAAATAATTAAAACCTACGAGCGACTGTGCAGTGGTAACTTCATCAGTGCCTAGTCCCTTCTAACTTCCCTTTTCAAGAAAAAGTAAGTATAACGTATAGTCGCCCATTTTACCTTTACCTTCTTTTAACATATAAATATAATGAAAACAAAAAATAATAATACAAAAATTTAAATGTTGGGAAAAAAATTAACACTTAACAACGAATCTTTAATTCAAGCAAATCAAATCCTAAATAAGTTAATAAGTCGTATAGACGACGAAAATTTTAAATTTAATGACGAGTGATTGTTACTAGAACCCTAGATGTGTTAACACTACTTAGAATGAGCCAATAACACTAGGTTATACATAGAGTGCGATTGTGCATCCGGTATATGAAAATAGTAGGTATGTGTTTTAGTGAGAACAAAATATTGTTATAGTGGAAAAGGCATTTGCTTTTTCTATCGAATTGTTTACAAGATTTATGAAGAACAATTTTTTCTTGTAAGTATAGAAATCTAATCCCAAGAATCAAATTCACGATGTTGTGTTTTATACGTTTTATATTATTGGATGTAAACATCTTGGATATTGGTACTAGTTGAATTTTTCAAAAGAGCTGGCTTGTTTTGACTTGCCATTCAACATTCACTGTGTTTTTATCCCGTAATTATGAAACAATGGTGGTAGCACCTTGTGGAGTTTGTTGGCAATACTAACGGTGATGACAGCACTGGAACAACATGGACACTTACATGGGAGAACAAGGTGGATGTTGAAGGTCTTTGTTTTGAACTCATTTTTCTCCACGGTAGATTATCATAGATTATGTAGTAGTCACGATGCAAGAACTTTGAACATTTTTGAACAAGTTCAAATCTGCTAACTACCTACCTCCCTATTTTTTTTTTTTTTTAACACAATTTTATTTGTACCTACGATTTCAAAAACCACGTTTTTCTGATGGCTTTCAAAATTTGTACTACGGAAGATGATGCTCAATATTTATATTTGTGTTGTATTACTTCGTATTCTAAGAGAGATCATTCAATTATTGTTCAAACTTCACGTTTTAAGGAATCTACCATGTATTATTACTCATCAAAAATTACATCCGTCTTTTGTTTTGAGAGGAATGTAGGTACCTACCACCCCTGTTACATTTCCGGAGTAAAGGGTTGAAAACACCAGAGCAATATTGTACGTAGGCACTATATAAAGATCAAATCAGTAAGTAAACAGATAAGTGCACAATCCTATTATTGTGATTTCGAAAATGATCGGATACGAACTTTTTTTTGCCGTTTATTTCTTTGTGTAGTGGATGGTAAAAGATCAAAATGGAGAAGCGCCAAATATTATAGTTGATATTTCTTCCAGCTGCATATATCTACGTTTTAAGCTAGATACTCGTATTTACAAAATATGTAACTACGTATAAAATCCGATGGATGTGGTCCACTAGTAATATAATCGCAATTTAACATGCTTTTGATGTAAGGGCATCAAAATCATCAAGCTGGACCCTGTTTATATCCCTGTGGGGGGTGGTACCGGTGAAGATGAGTGCGGGGGGGGGGGGGGGTGTTACATATGATAGGACTGTTTGTAACGTAACGTTGTCGAAAATAGTTTCTTGAAAGGAATATTGGTTCTTCTCCGAAAGGAATATTGTTGCCATTAAGCTGTTGAATGACATGTCGTCTGTGTGAGGGACCCTATTCATATAATATTATGTTCAAGGGAACAGGTGAAGGAAGTGAAAGTTAGTGAAGGAAAATGAAAGGCTGTTGGTTTAAGTAAGTGAAGAGCAGAAAATGGTGATAGATAACATCCGAATCATATTATTATAGTTACTCTCCTGCCTGTCGATGATGTTGACTTACATCGAAAGATTATTATGCGCTTAATGGACAAACAAGTAATGAAAAGAAGTTCGATTTCAGTCATTCTCATTTTTCACTCCAACCAGAATTCTCAAAACATGAGTTCTGAAACTAGAATAAAAAACATTCAGCAACCTGTGGTATAACTTTGGTCCTGAAGGACAGTTTCAGCAGTCACTAGGTAAGTTGTTCTGAAAAAATTTGTAATTTTTGAAATTAAACGTGCCATTCTGTTATTTGCTCAAAAAAAATACAATTATACCCCTCCCTCCTTATCCTTAATGTGCCAAAAGTTGGTACCTTGAACGAAATTCAATTTCTGTACAGGTACCTACCTAACCACTGACCAAACAGCTGATGTGAGTAGGTTGATCACTAATCGACTGGTGGAAAATGCCTGTTTTTGCTGCTCTATTTCATTTTATTTTCATAGGTACTACTACTCAGATATTTCTTAAAGTTTCCACGTTTGAACTGGCATTTATTTGCGACATATCCACGGAAACAATGAGTTCAAAACCTACATCCTGCTGTTGACTCGCTCAATACCAAAATAAATTATACCTACCCATTCAATTTCTAAATTTAGATTAACTATGGAAACTCTAAAAAATTTAATAATATTTTAAATGTTAAATTATTTAAATTAATTTAAATTTTAACTTATTTATTTAAATTAAATTATTTAAAAATTTAATAATTTTAAATTTTATGAATTTTAATCAAAAAATTGATTGAAGTAGAACGAAAATTCGAAATAAGAAAGTTACCTACCACCCTTCAGCATTACAAAAAAAAACTCAAGTGATAAAAACACTGTATAGGTACCTACATATTTTTACGACATGCACCAATTTTAAGATTGTATAGAATCAAATAAAAATTCGTTCAATAGGTATCAAGGTAGATTTAAATTTATATTTAAAACGGTAAGGTTAATTTATGTTGGAGCATTTTGTCTGACAATTTCATTAAAATTGTTTAAAAACCAAAAATTATTGACCCTATGTTCACGATTTCAAAATGCTTCGAAAGTCGCAGACATCGAGTATTCTGGCGAAAAGAAATTTAGAAGTGTATTCTATCATTTTCTATTTTTTAATCCCGTGTGTTTGATTTGAGGGCGATATTTTGTGCTCGTTTCAGTTTGTTATGGACTTTTTTAACCCTCTAAGGCAAGGCAATCCCCCCCCAATGATCTGCCTCTTGAGGCATATTCAGTGCAACGATGTTAACTTAATTTTTATTTGATTTATTCATTTAGCGAATTTTCAAAGAAAATGAAGCTATTGCAATGGCTTCGAAATTTAAATAATATAAATTTTTGGAAATTTTCTTCATAGAAATCCGTTTCAGACCATTCTAAAACGATTCCTGAAATTTAACACTTTTTTATATGTATATATATATATATATATTTATATATATATTTATTTATTTATATATGTGTCACTCCAGACGATAACTCTCGATAGAATTGAGATAAACAGCTCAAATTTGCACAAAAAATCTATCTTGGCAATCGAAAGGCTAAGTTCGAAGATGGGCGAAATTGGCCTACTCTAAGGAGGGTTTTGGCGCATTTAAAGTGCGCAAAAATTACCCAAAAATCCCCAAAATGTTATTTTCCAACAAGTGACCCCTCATTTTAAAGGTTTTTGCACGCTGAACACGATGGTGGAATCGGATTTTAGATATCTTGATCCGTTCTCAAATTAGAGCATTTAAAGTGCGCAAAAATTACCTAAAAATCCCCAAAATGTTATTTTCTAACAAGTGACCCCTCATTTTAAAGGTTTTTGCACGCTGAACACGATGGTGGAATCGGATTTTAGATATCTTGATCCGTTCTCAAATTAGAGCATTTAAAGTGCGCAAAAATTACCCAAAAATCCCCAAAATGTTATTTTCCAACAAGTGACCCCTCATTTTAAAGGTTTTTGCACGCTGAACACGATGGTGGAATCGGATTTTAGATATCTTGATCCGTTCTCAAATTAGAGCATTTAAAGTGCGCAAAAATTACCCAAAAATCCCCAAAATGTTATTTTCTAACAAGTGACCCCTCATTTTAAAGGTTTTTGCACGCTGAACACGATAGTGAAATCGGATTTTAGATATCTAAATCCGTTCTTAAATTAGAGCATTTAAAGTGCGCAAAAATTACCCAAAACTAGGATAATCTTTAAACTCTTACCCCCACCCCCTTAGAGTGGTCAGATTGAAAAATGTGAGAAGTATTAATTGAAGACGAGAGTTCGAAGCAAAAAAGGGGGAGGCAAACGATTAGTACAACTCCTTGAATTTACCCACAGCGATCAAATAAATAAGCACTTAGTACAATTACGTAATAAACAAACGGTAGAATCAGGATGGACAAAACGTACAAATTAAAATAAATACGAAGAGAATATACATAGAAAACCAAATTTTAGACCGAAGTTTTCCTTTATTCAAAACCATAGCCATTAATTCGAATATTTCTTTGAAAATTCGCTCATTAAGTCATGCTGCATGACTGATTTTTTTATAGTAATATTCTGTTTTGATCATTGATGAAGTAACAAGTACCTGTTGTGTTTATTAATTCACTTATTTCTGTAAATACCTACTTTTTTAGTAAGTTTTTACTGATTTAATAAGGCTTCATGCTGCATTTGAGAAAACATTTTATTGTTATTATTATTGTAAAATAATAATCATTTGAAAAACTAAGTTAAAATTAGCTATACTAATTATTCCTCCCTTAAACTTCAAAATAAATGCGAGATATAACCAAAACAATACGTGTGTTAAAAAAATGCCTTGTCCCAGAGGGTTGAAATATCGAACTAAATGCACGATCCAATAACATTTCCAAGTAAGTCTAAGGAGCAATAACAACTAGGTATAGTAAGACGGAATCAAATGATAGGATATTATGTATTATTAAATTTTGATAATTAATATTGATAAAATATGAACAGTCTCTCATTTTGGTTTGTTATTTCCAATGTTATAGTCTGAAAAATAATACCTTTTAATCAAATGGCTCAGTTATGATAACTTTCTCGTTAACATTTTGAAAAAGTACCTCCACCTATTTCATGAACTGTATTATTGATACATTTATGTCAAAATATATTATTAAAAAAACTAAGGAATCTGCCAGTATTGAATCATGTACATATTGTATAGGATATATTACTAAAACTCTCATTATTATCGGAGGTTGAAAAGGAGGAAAAATTATTTACAAGTAGTGGTGGTGTAAATAGATATTGGTGGATGGTTCCTGTGTTGGAAGTTAATACATGGAGTTAAGTTGTTTGTTGTTGGAAAAAATAAACTATCTACTGGAAACTGTCTGTTTTTGTCCCTGATCAAGAAATGCTCAAAGGTTTTTATACGAAACACTCGTAAGTACCTACATAGGTGGTAGGTAATCTTGTGTAATTCTTCGTCATTATTATAACAGGGAAAACATTGTGAGGCAGATATCAATTATTACTGTAATAATAGTAATTCATTTGTCATATTACTCTTTCATGTCAGTAAGTAAAGCAATAGTCAGTAGAGAAAGAGAGCGAGAGAAAAACAAGGTGTACTCGTATAATAAGAAAAAAAACCACAGTCATGCAGCATGGCTATAAGAGCGAATTTTCGAAGTTTTCGGCATCTTCCTCCTCCGCCTAAAATTTTCTGAAAATTAATTTTCGGTCAATGTTTTCCCAACTTGATACCATACAAAATTAAAACAGGAGTAGTTTTACGCAAAGTAAAATTTGGGGTGGAAGGAGGGGGAGGGGAAATCAAAAATGTTTTGAATACCAGAAGAGTAGGTATTGGGTACGTAGGTAACAAATTTTTTGTTCCATTTTTTGCCGAGTAACACCTCGGTTTGTAGATTTTCCAACGCTGAACACGATGGTGAAGTCAGAATTGCGATATCCCATTCCGTTATCAGATTAGAGCAGACGAACCAGGAAGAACATCTCAAGAAATAACCACGTTCCTTCATCTTCAAAGTGCTCCAGTTTGGGAACGAAATGAGATATCGCAATTCTGATTTCACCATCGTGTGCAGCGTACAAAAAACTTTAAAATGAGGTGTCACTTGTCAGACTTTTTCATTTTGGGAATTTATGGGTAATTTTCCCCCCCTAAAACTCCCCAAAGCTCCCCCTTAGGGTGACCCGATTCTGCCCATCTTCGAACTTAGCCTGTCGATTGCCAAGACAGATTTTTCGTGCAAATTTGAACTTTTTATCTCAATTCTTTCGAGAGTTATCGTCTGGAATGACACATACATATATAAATATATATATAAATATATAAATATATATATATAAATATATATATATATAAATATATATATATATACATATAATTTTTGGTGTCTTTCGGCAGGGAATTCAGGATGGTCTGAAACGGATTTTGGTATACAAATCTTTCGGAAATTCGAGTTTTAAAAATTTTGGACCGAGAACAATAGCTTCTTTTTCTTCGAAAATTCGCTAAAATATTAATTTATAGGTAGTAGGTACATAATAGTGGTTGGTTATTAAAAAGAGCACACACACACTGAGCACATTATATTTTATAGGTAGGTATTATAAAAAATTCCACAACAGTTTTAAGTCCTCCAAAAAATATATACCTACCTACCTGTTTGAAATGGAACATGAAAATTGTAGGTAGGAAGCCAGAGTCGTTGTTTTATTTTATTCTAAGCTATGTTTGTGGGCTGTATCAGCCAAATGATTGTTTATTTTCTATATAGCAGCAGTTCAGAAGTGATGTGAGTGCAGTGCGATTAGGGACCTTCATCACAACATCATTACCAGTTTCGACATGATCGTGATACCTACCTGCCATCATCAGCCCACCTACCCTCTAACACTTGCCCTCTAACAAAGTGGAGCCCCTTCAGCCATACAGACATTGTTGCCCCCAGTGAAATTTGAGAACGTTTTCTCATTGATTTTCTCATCACTCCCACATCAGCGTCATCTCTCATTATCACCTTCGTCAGCCCATCATCATCAATCATCCTCATCAGCGCATCCTTACTTACCCAGTACATGCTTACGAGGTATTTTGGATCCAAGACAAGTGAGTAACATTTTTCTGGCTCCTTCAGTCTTGTACTGCTACGGCTCCCCTTTTCAGTCACGTACTGTAATTATTTCAGTCCGTGTACTGCTTTCACTCTTGTACTGACTTCCTTGGACATTGGGAAGTATAAATACGTACTTAGGTATATCTACTTTGGGGGCTATCTATGTGTCTGTACTGAGAGCAATAATTTATTACTTGGGTTAAGGTGGTTTAACTGTGGAATAATCATCGCTTAGGAATTCGAGTCCCGCTAGAGCGCAACATTTTGACATGGATATGTCTTTTGGCTGGGGGTCAAGGAATTTTTAAACGACATATTTTTCGCGACACGAAATTCCGCGACATGGTAGGAGCACTTTAGATTATTATTAACTCGAAAAGTGAAGGCTAGGTAGATCCACCCTATTAACCGTAATGCACAGGGTCCAGATCAGCTGAGTGGCTCCCAGATCTAATTTCCACCGTATTAACTGCAACTAGGGCCCAAACGGAGCATGTGTGCGAAAGAACGAATTTCAAATACCAAAATGTGTTCTTATCCATGAAGCATACGTTTGTTAAGTCGCAAATGTAGGTACATATCAAATCCCATCGGACGACCTCTTCGCTATACGATAAAACTTTCTCCCTTTGGGGAAAAAGAAAGGATCATGGATATGTCTCTCCCTCACATAATGTCATGATCACTTTTAAAAACATCGTTAATATGGTGGAAATACCCAAGTAATTTAATCGCCTTCAGTTTTCGGGTTGCATTCAACTATTTGAATACTCTTTACGACCTCTTCTTCACAATACGTGGGGTACAGATCAGGTGAGTGGCTCCTAAAACTAATTTCCAAGGTTGGTACACTTAGGCTAATTTCTAAGGTAGGTAAAGGCTATGAAAACTAAGGTAGGTACACTTGCCTAGTAACGCAATGGTTGTACGTGACAATCTATAGGTTTATTAAATACATTCATGTAACATCTTCTTACGGTTAATAGGGCGGAAATTAGATGTGGGAGCCACTCAGCTGATCTGGACCCTGTGCATCGTCAGGATGACGTCCTAAGGAGGCTACATGCCGAATTTCCACTTCTTACGGTTAATAGGGCGGAAATTAGATCTGGGAGCCACTCAGCCGTAAGAAGGTGAAATTCGGCATGTAGCCTCCTTAGGACGTCATCCTGACGATGCACAGGGTCCAGATCAGCTGAGTGGCTCCCAGATCTAATTTCCGCCCTATTAACCGTAAGAAGTGGAAATTCGGCATGTAGCCTCCTTAGGACGTCATCCTGACGATGCACAGGGTCCAGATCAGCTGAGTGGCTCCCACATCTAATTTCCGCCCTATTAACCGTAAGAAGATGTTACATGAATGTATTTAATAAACCTATAGATTGTCACGTACAACCATTGCGTTACTAGGCAAGTGTACCTACCTTAGTTTTCATAGCCTTTACCTACCTTAGAAATTAGCCTAAGTGTACCAACCTTGGAAATTAGTTTTAGGAGCCACTCACCTGATCTGTACCCCACGTATTGTGAAGAAGAGGTCGTAAAGAGTATTCAAATAGTTGAATGCAACCCGAAAACTGAAGGCGATTAAATTACTTGGGTATTTCCACCATATTAACGATGTTTTTAAAAGTGATCATGACATTATGTGAGGGAGAGACATATCCATGATCCTTTCTTTTTCCCCAAAGGGAGAAAGTTTTATCGTATAGCGAAGAGGTCGTCCGATGGGATTTGATATGTACCTACATTTGCGACTTAACAAACGTATGCTTCATGGATAAGAACACATTTTGGTATTTGAAATTCGTTCTTTCGCACACATGCTCCGTTTGGGCCCTAGTTGCATCCCGAAACTTTGCACCCTGATCGGAATATACTCAGTGGTGTTATGAGTGAAAAATGGGTATAAAAAACGGTTTTCCTCCAGGTATCTTCTACCTCCTAATTCGATCCAATAATTTCTTACGTCTTTATGATTGAATCTAGAATTGTTTTTTCATGCTCGATTCCAATGGTTCATTATTGCAAATAATAAACCAAAAAAGAAAATAAAAGGAGCGAACCTAATTCGTATTTTGGGGGCCAAAATTGGTGGAAACAATCAGAAAAGTCATTGTAGGACTTGAATCAAAATCCCGCGGAGCGAAGGAAGTATAGGTACTCCTTAGGCCTCCAGAATTTGCTGTACAGTTGTTGGTGCCACCGTGGTGCCAGGGAACAGCGCCACGCTGTCATCGGCGGCACCATATGCCAGAAAGTGCCATGAATCGATTGTAAAACGCTTGCGTAATAGACTGCAACACAGTGAGAAATTTTCATATTGTATCACAAGCGTTATCTCGACAGTAGGTAGGTAACTAAGAATCATTCTCGCTTGTTCTTTCTTCATCAGAAAAAGAAATTATAACGCTGTTTCGTGTTACTTCTTAATTTTGCTCTCTTCGGTCCGCAACGGACTTGTACGCCTGGTTTTCACTGGCAACCTTCTTCCTTTCGCGATAAGCACGGCACATGTCCACATTTGATTTCTTGGGCTGTTTCGCGGCCACATCGGTCATCTCTTACGCGCACGATATTCTCGCTGTCTTTCGGCTTGCAATTTCCTTTTTTTTCATCGTTTTCTTCTTCACTTTACACTGGACTGTGAGATCGCATTATTATCAGAATTTGTTTTATTAGCAGAAAATGGGCCCATTATTTTGATTAGGTACCTACTTACATATAATTTCACCAATAAAGTAATTATTTTCCGTTTTTTTATGAAGAGTACTTTTTTTTTTAAAAATAATAATCAGTAGTAGGTGGAACCTTCCTTTATTGTGTCACAAGAGGAAAAAGGATAATTGGTTGAACCTCAGGTATACTTAAAACCCCATCCTTCATTCCAAAACACTACCTATTAATAGGTATTTACAGTAGGGAATGGTTCTTGACCGTTTTGACAATATTGCGAGGTTAACAACTTACTTTTACCTTGAATAGTAGCGACGCATTCATCCATCTTCAAGTACTGGTACAAGGGCAGTTGGGAGTGGAGTATTGTGTCATGAGTGGAAATGGACAGCATTGATGAGGACACATCATTATTGGAGGTTCTGGTCCTGGCATCACTCAAGCTACGGTTGTGCTTGCCGTATGCTCCACAGTGAAAACATTTTCTTTTATTTCTGCATTGATTTGAGAAGTGAAGCCCCAAGCAATGGAAACATTGTCTCTATTTTGGTTTATTATTTTCAATACCGGGGTAAGTGTCAATTCGGGGCAAGTGGAGCCTAGGGCGACACTAGCGCTTCAAAAGGAGGATAACTGAACTTATCTTGCAGAAAAACTTAGCCAGTAACCTAAACATCCTTGCAGGTGTGTTTGCAGCCCTGCCAATTCACGTGGTTGGATGTGGGGAAAAGTTAAAGTCGTTCAGGTTCCATTCAGCTTGGTGATCGACCTATACCATTTTTCAATTTTGCTTCCGAGTCTGCGAAGCAGCGGAAGCCTTGTGTTCACTTTCGTGAGCCAAAAAATTTTTGTCATCAGAAATCAAAATTTCCACTTGCATTTTGCGTTTCAAAGCCTACTGAACAAATTTGGTTCCGTGTCTGTCGGTCTGTGGGTCTGTGAGTCTGTGGGTCTGTCCGCATTTCCTTGTTACAGCCATAACTTCCACGATTTTGAATTGATTCAGCTCAAATTTTGAGGGATGGTGCGGATAAGGCCCCTTGAGGTCCCATACAAATTTCAACATGATTGATCCAGCGGTACGCCCTGCGCATGCGCTAACGTTAAATTCAACAAACACGCATAACTTTCACAATTTTGATTCAATTTCGCTCAAATTTTCAAGGGTTGTTTGGACAAGGCCTAGTGAGTTCCAGTATGAATTTCAGCATGATCGGACCCTCGGTGCGCTCTGCGCATGCGCTGGCGTGAAATAGATTCAATTTCCTTGTTACAGCCGTAGTAACCAAAGATTTCACCCAATTTCAATGCAATTCTCAGGGATTAAGCGGGTAGGGCCCATTGAGGTCCCATATAAATTTCAACATGATAGAGCCAGCGGTTCGCCCTGCGCATGCGCTAACGTGAAATTCTTCAAACACGCATAACTTTCGCAATTATGTATAATGAACGTAATGTATTATGGACGTAATGTTATGTAATATGTATATTTCATGTAATGTTATGTTATGTAATTTAATGTTATGTAATATGTATATTTCACGTTATGTAATGTTATGTAATGTTATGTTATGTAATGTAATGTTATGTTATTTTGCTTCCGAGTCTGTTCTATTTTATAATGGGTCACTCTGATTGTGACGAGGAAGCTCCTGTGCCATCACCTTGGCAGTGTATTTTGACCTGTGAGGAGATGATTTGCAAGATATTGCTGAACATTTTATGGTAAGTCCTTCCTTAGTAAATGCTTGAAGTGATGTAGAAGTTTGGTTGCATTATTTACATGTGGGAATTGATAAATTGTGTATTTCCTCTTTCCCCAGTTTTTCCTGAACCCGGGGCAAGTGGACCCACAAAATTGGGGGAAGTGGGTCCTAGGCTCCACTTTCCCTGATTTGGTATCCACTTCCCCCCACCGTTTGAATTTCACTTGTAGACTCATACAAAGAGGTATACTTAGTAACTTATAATTACTTACAAAATATTAATTAACCTTAACTGATAACTTGAGCTTGAGCACTTGAAGTACCTACCTGCCTAAGTACCTAGATACTTTATCAAACACTCGAAATAATTACTTGGCCTAGGTATTTTTAGGATAACTGGCCCCTTTGGTACCTTTTGATATTGTTTATTCCTTTGTTTTTCAGATTAGGAGTAACGTTACAATGGTAAGCATCCTTACAAAGAGAAAAACTACTCCTTCCTATACAGTGGTGAGTTGACAACTTACAGGACGGGTAAAATTCATGGCATCCATAAATCTACGATCAGCAAACATGTGCATGGTGTTAGAGGGGTGAAGAGCAAGACTATGGGAAGACCAACAGCTCTGAAATATGAGAATGAACTAAGAGTTGCTAATTTTTGTAAAAATAATGGAGAAGTGGGGATTTGGCCTTTCCACAAAGGAAGCGCTGCACGTGAATGGACGATTCGCTATCGAAAATAAAATTGAAACTCCATTCAAGGATGGTACACCTGAAGATGATTATTTTCAAAAAATTCTTTAGTTCAAGATCAATTTAAAAACGTAAAAAAACCATAGGTGCTATAATGAAAGGGTATAGGGGTATAGGGGTATAATGAAAGTTGTCGAGCTTTGGCGTTCTGAAAATTTCAACCCCTATTTTGAACCCCTATGGCTGACAGTAACGCCGAGCTTCGAGGACCAACTAGACCCTGAACAGGACCTGTAAACCAAATTTCATCAATTCCGGTTCTTGGTAACTAAGAAAGCGATAACGGCGGACGGACAGAAATCTTTTAGCGAATTTTCAAAGAAAATGAAGCTATTGCAATGGCTTCGAAATTTAAATAATATAAATTTTTGGAAATTTTCTTCATAGAAATCCGTTTCAGACCATTCTAAAACGATTCCTGAAATTTAACACTTTTTTATATGTATATATATATATATATATGTGTCACTCCAGACGATAACTCTCGATAGAATTGAGATAAACAGCTCAAATTTGCACAAAAAATCTATCTTGGCAATCGAAAGGCTAAGTTCGAAGATGGGCGAAATTGGCCTACTCTAAGGAGGGTTTTGGCGCATTTAAAGTGCGCAAAAATTACCCAAAAATCCCCAAAATGTTATTTTCCAACAAGTGACCCCTCATTTTAAAGGTTTTTGCACGCTGAACACGATGGTGGAATCGGATTTTAGATATCTTGATCCGTTCTCAAATTAGAGCATTTAAAGTGCGCAAAAATTACCCAAAAATCCCCAAAATGTTATTTTCTAACAAGTGACCCCTCATTTTAAAGGTTTTTGCACGCTGAACACGATGGTGAAATCGGATTTTAGATATCTAAATCCGTTCTTAAATTAGAGCATTTAAAGTGCGCAAAAATTACCCAAAACTAGGATAATCTTTAAACTCTTACCCCCCCCCCCCACCCCCTTAGAGTGGTCAGATTGAATAATGTGAGAAGTATTAATTGAAGACGAGAGTTCGAAGCAAAACAAAACCATAGCCATTAATTCGAATATTTCTTTGAAAATTCGCTCATTAAGTCATGCTGCATGACTGGTTTTTTTTTATTGCATTTTCGGAATCTACATACATTGAAACGTAAACCATCAAATTCTGAGGGGGGGGGGGGGGGGTTAAATTTTTTTTTTTTTTCATGCTCGATTCCAAAGGTTCATTATTGAAAATTATAAACCAAAACCTCAGAGCGTTGCTAGGAAAAGTTGTAATAATTAGTCACTATGTTTTTAGTACTTAACGATTGAAACTAACAATATTTCTATTTTTATTATCAAGTTCCTGCCTGTTGTCAAAAATTCTGATATTTAGGTTGTGTGTTTTGTCCCGACTGTTAAATTATTGTTGTTTATACTTACTATCTAAGCCTACTTTTACTGTTCTTTGTTTTATGTATAAATTTACTGCTTTGTGCAGTTTACCTTTTGTCGAATATTGGGTGGTATTATTAGCCAAGTTTGTTCCTACTTACTTGAAAGTTACTTCGAAGTCCCTATTTTTCATGAGGACTGCTAAAAATCTCAAAACTGTTCTATTTTTTCTCCATTCTGGCCCTAAGCTTATATATTTCATACGTTTTTCAATGTTATTAATAGTTTATTGGTTGTTGAAGAGCCTTGGAGTAGAGAGAATGTTGATGTGGGCTTTTAAAAATTCCATTTTGCTCAAACAACAAGGCATTTTAAAATAAAGATAATTTTTTCTGGTGTATTTTTCTTGCGCTTTTTCATTGCCACTTGCCCCGTTCATTTTCCTATCAATTCAGCACAGAATTAGGCCGTGGTTCCACTTGCCCCGTATACACCGGGGCAAGTGGAAACCCGACAGGAAATTTTAAAACTGATCTTGCAGAAGATTGATTGAAGCAATTGGTTTCAAATTTAGGCCAACGATTGAGGATAGTTTGGAGAACACATGATAAAAATTAGAGAGATATCGGTAGAAAATTGTGGATTTCGTGAGGGTTCAAAGTGGAGATAATGAAATTCTAGGCTCCACTTATACCTAATGAACCATTGGAATCGAGCATGAAAAAAAAAAAAAAAATTCTATCCCCCCTCAAAATTTTATGGTATACGTTTCAAGGTATGTAGAATCCGAAAATGCAATAAAAAAATTTCGTCTGTCCGCCGTTCGCCGTACTGGCAACTTTTCTTAGTTACCATGAACAAAATTGATGAAATTCGGGTTATAGGTTGCTTTCGGGATCTAGTTGGTCCTCGAAGCTCGGCGTTACTGTCAGTCAACTCTAAGGGGCGGTTGCTGAGCTCGAGGTTACGGCTTAGTCCTGGACTAAATGGTGATAGTCCGGGTTTATCAGAAAAATAGGTTGCCGAGACTCAGATTATATTTGGTCCTGGACTATGCCTAGATCCAGGGTCAATTTTTAGACCTCGACTAATTTTAAACCCGGACTTCGTGAAATGACTTGCTGAGTTCGAATTCGACATAAACCATGACTAATTTTTAATTCTGGTGCCTTGCTGAGCTCCCAATAGTACTTAGTCCAGAATTAGAAGTTGGTCCTGGGCTCACTTTAGCCCTGATTTTTAATCCCTCCCTTCTGCAGAATTATCTCTTTGATCCCAGAGTTTATCTGCTGTGTCGAGAGGGTTTTTTTTTGAGGTTTGCGTTCTTGTTTGGCAGTTTGTGTTTTTTATAGTTTGTTTTAACTTTAATGGACTACCTAGACTACATACCAGATGACATTCGGAGGCCCAGGTATGATAGGTAATCCAATCAATCCATTTGATGATCTCTCGGACGTAGAGTTCAAAGACAGATAGGTACAGACTCTCAAAAGAAAGCGTTAGAGATTTTATAGAAGTGGTGGCAGAATTGATGGATATGCCAGACTCTCGAGCCCCTCATACCACACCTGTGTGGAACAAGGATTTGGTAGCGGTAAGGTTTTTTGCCGAAGGAACCCTCCACCGAGAAACTGGTGATCAACAGATGGGAGGAATGGGAGGACTCAGATGATTATACTCAAAATGAAGAGGATGTCACTGACCGTGAGTGGGACGAATGAATGTTTTCCGAGAAGAATATACAACAAGGGATGATTTAATTCGTCGCTTTTTCCAATGACTTTGCCATACATAATTTTAGTAAATTGATGTTTTGATATTTCAAATTTAACACGAGAAGTGATTGTAACTACTATAAATTCTTTCTACCCAAAAGCACCGGGAAAGCGAGGGGCACCTAGCAAGTTGAAATACCAACCAGTGCAATAGCTCTTCTAAAATTCGCTAAACCCCGGTTTTGCTAAATAGTCGACTTGAAACTCGCATTTTGATAAGAGTAACTCGAACTTTTGATAATCATGCATAAAACTTCTTGCTTCACGATAACAACTCTATAAATATATTTTAAAACATATTTATCATTAAAACACATAGAATGTTGCAAAGGCTTTAGAAATATGAGCAGGTGCAGTCAGTCGAAACCTTTAGGAATTACAACGTAGTATAAGGAACAACGAGTCAACAGACCGACGAAAGGAAACAACTCTAGGTTTGCAACAAAAAACAGGCGAAAAACACGGGCATGAGTGAGGTAACCTTGGAGATAACCTGGAAGAAGGTGAAAATCAGATGGAAATGATGGTACTACCAACATAATAACAGCAATTCCCGTACGTTTCCCTCTGTTGATCTAGTACTTTCTCGGAAAGTCTAGAACTAATTTTTAGTCCCGGGCTGAGATGATCCCAGAATTAAAGAGCGTAGTCCGGGACTCAGCAAGCCATTTTTTCCCATTTTTAACTCCAGTATCATGAAGTCATGGACTAACAGTTAGTCCGAGATTTTCAAACCCCCAGCTCCTTAGGGGCGGTTGCTGAGCTCGAGGTTACGGCTTAGTCCTGGACTAAATGGTGATAGTCCGGGTTTATCAGAAAAATACGTTGCCAAGACTCAGATTATATTTGGTCCTGGACTATGCCTAGATCCAGGGTCAATTTCTAGTCCTCGACTAATTTTAAACCCGGACTTCGTGAAATGACTTGCTGAGTTCGAATTCGACATAAACCATGACTAATTTTTAATTCTGGTGCCTTGCTGAGCTCCCAATAGTACTTAGTCCAGAATTAGAAGTTGGTCCTGGGCTCACTTTAGCCCTGATTTTTAATCCCTCCCTTCTGCAGAACTATCTCTTTGATCCCAGAGTTTATCTGCTGTCTCGAGAGGTTTTTTTGAGGTGTGCGTTCTTGTTTGGTAGTTTGTGTTTTTTATAGTTTGTTTTAACTTTAATGGACTACCTAGACTACATACCAGATGACATTCGGAGGCCCAGGTATGATAGGGAATCCAATCAATCCATTTGATGATCTCTCGGACGTAGAGTTCAAAGACAGATACAGACTCTCAAAAGAAAGCGTTAGAGATTTTATAGAAATGATGGCAGAGTTGATGGATATGCCAGACTCTCGAGCCCCTCATACCACACTTGTGTGGAGCAAGGATTTGGTAGTGGTAAAGTTTTTTGCCGAAGGAACCCTCCACCGAGAAACTGGTGATCAACAGATGGGAGGACTCAGATGATTATACTCAAAATGAAGAGGATGTCACTGACCGCGAGTGGGACGAATGAATATGTTTTCCGAGAAGAATATACAACAAGGGATGATTTAATTCGTCGCTTTTTCCAATGACCTTGCCATAAATCATTTTAGTAAATTGATGTTTTGATATTTCAAATTTAACACGAGAACTACTATAAATTCTTTTTACCCAAAAGCACCGGGAAAGCGAGGGGCACCTAGCAAGTTGAAATACCAACCAGCGCAATAGCTCTTCGAAAATTCGCTAAGCCCCGGTTTTGCTAAATAGTCGACTTGAAACTCGCATTTTGATAAGAGTAACTCGAAATTTTGATAATCATGCATAAAACTTCTTGCTTCATGATAGCAACTCTATAAATATATTTTAAAACATATTATTTATTATTAAAACACATAGAATGTTGCAAAGGCTCTAGAAATATGAGCAGGTGCAGTCAGTCGAAACCTTTAGGAATTACAACGTACTATAAGGAACAATGAGTCAGCAGACCGACTAAAGGAAACAACCCTAGGTTGGCAACAAACAATAGGCGAAAAACACGGTCACGAGTGAGGTAACCTTGGAGATAACCTGGAAGAAGGTGAAAATCAGATGGAAATGATGTTACTACCAACATAATAACAGCAATTCCCGTACGTTTCCCTCCGTTGATCTAGTACTTTCTTCGGAAAGTCTAGAACTAATTTTTAGTCCCGGGCTGAGATGATCCCAGAATTAAAAAACCTAGTCCGGGACTCAGCAAGCCATTTTTTCCCATTTTTAACTCCGGTATCATGAAGTCATGGACTAACAGTTAGTCCGAGATTTTCAAACCCCCAGCTCAGCAACCGCCCCTAAGGGGTTCAAAATAGGGGTTGAAATTTTCAGAACGCCGTAGCTCGAAAACTTTCGATTGAAGGGTATGGTTTTTTTTACGTTATTAAATTTGTCTTGAGCTAAACATTTTTTGAGACCACCTGGAGCATTGTACGTTGAGCCGTTTGTGTGCACCAAAGAGCTTCGTCAACACGATCGTGAATCAAACAGTATAAATCGGGCTGGGATATCATCACTAGGGAGTACCTGATTATAATCAAGGATTGCTGTATGAAGTCGAGGTGGTTGTTCTGCGATATTATTATATTTGATAAATGATGGACTATCGGATTTTGTTGGAAGGTACCTACTTGTGAAACTTGAACAAACTTTGAAGTATTATTTATGGGTAAATTATTACACAACGGTAAATTATTCTTCTTCTTAGGTTAATCAATCGTTAGATTGGTTGGTGACGGCAGTCCTCCATGCTTCGCGATCCTCTGCGAGTCTCTTCATTTCCCTATAGCTCCCGCATCCAACGTCCTCCATCACCTGGTCCAGATACTCCCTCCTTGGTCTGCCTCTAGCGCTTGCACCCTCCACAGCCCCCTCCAACACCGTCCCCAGGAACCCCCCGTGCCTCATCAAGTGTCCAATCCAGATGTTCCTCCTTCTGCGCACCATGCCCATGAGACACAGCTTCTCTTCTCCCGCCCTCCTGAGAACTTCCTCGTTCGTGACCCTTTCCGTCCATGGAATCCTGAGCATCCGTCGGTGGCACCACATTTCAAACGCGTCGATCCTCTTTTGCCCTCTTCCTCCTATGGTCCAAGTCTCACTTCCATAAAGAAGCACACTCCACACAAAGGTCTTAATCAGTCTTTTTCGAAGTTGAATGGTCGTACTATTGGAGGTGAGAAGGGCATGTTTCTTGCTGAAAGCCGCCTTCGCTTGGTTTATACGGCTCCAGATTTCGGTATACGATTTGCCATCTGATGTTATCTTGCTTCCAAGGTACGTGAAGACATCCACATTCTCAATTCCCTCTCCTCCCAGCATGCAGTCTGCTTGGGTGCCCTTCCTGCTGGCGACGAGGGTTTTGGTCTTACTTTTATTGATTTTCATATTGAACCTCTCGAATGCATCGAGGTAAATTATTACGTAACAGTAAATTATTTCACAACGGTAAATTATTACACAATAGTTCATCTACAAAGAAGGGGCTGGATTTTGTTGATCGGTACTTTTGCAACTTGACCAACCGTTGAAGTATTATTGATGGGCAAGTTATTACACAACGGTTCATTATATGTGACCAGAGAGTGGGTAATGACCACAGGAAACAGTGATTTACGCAGAAGGGGCATCTATTTCACTCCACATCAACAATTTTCCTTCAGAACTTCATTATTTGCGTTTCTTTTCGCCATTTCAGTTACTGTTTGTCATCGAAAGAATTATTTTAGCAACATTCAACTCGTGATTTAGGTAGGTAGTTACCTAGTAACGAGTACTAGTAGGTACTAACCTACGATTCTAAATATTATGTATAGACTAGTGTTCTTGCACAGGTGAGAGCAAGTGAAACTCAGTGGAAACGAACTCCCACATATATGATATAAAACAAAATTCATTGTAGAAATGAAGAAAAATACATAGGTATATAGCGTAAATTAACTTTCCCTCTTTGAATACCTACCTAATAACTAGGAGCTCCTAGAGATGTAGAACAAAATAAATGAAACAGTCTGACCGGGAATTGAACCGCGGAGCGAAGGGATGATGGTGCAGCTGAAGAGGGAGGAGGGGGTGGCCCCTCAACGGCCGCGAGTGGCGAAACAAGACGAAATGCGCTGCTTGTGGCTCTGGATGGGAGGTGAGTGTATCAGCTCCAGCAGATGTTCAGCTGGAGACCGTCCAAGCAAATCGGAGAATACAAATGACTTCCTCAGGTATCCTGCAAATAAGGACAACGTATTGAATACCGAAATTTCGAGGTCCTGACCGTCCAATGGCGTGCAGACAGCGACTGACAGCTACTCACCGAGATCAGCAATAGAAGCAGCGGAGTAGATTGTATGGGAAAAGTTGGGATGCTGTGACCCAATTTTCTTGGCGCTCTTCGTCATAGTTAGCAGGATGCTGGGACCTGAAGGCGACAACATAAGAGGAAGAGCCCGACTGACTTCATGCAACTCCGATGGACCCCCACCCGTAAAACCATCACTATCATTGTCCTGATGTTTCATGACTTCAAAGTTGAAAGGTTAATCGCCTGCATCTCGCACTATCTCTTTCACTTCGAACGTATCACAAAACTACGACTAAATTAACTAGGTATAAAAATAAGACTGACTTCTATGAACATGCTACCCACCAAATTTGTTTAGCAAATTTCTACATCACCCTTAGGATAAGGATTGGATTGCAACGGCAGGAGAGGGATCAAATTTATTACCGAGCGCTTGTACTTGGCATTCCTTGTTCGCACTGTAGCCACCCGAACTGTGCCATCGTCACCTGTGTGGACTTCCAAGACCTTAGCCAAGGGCCACTGAAGTGGAAGGGAGTCAGTCTTTAGGAGGGGGGGAGTCTTGTCTCCTGGTTCAAGGTTTGCAGAAGTCTTGTACCACTTGGATCGCTTTTGTAATGTTTGTAAATATTCATGGCGCCACCTGTTCTAAAACTGTTGACATCCTAGAAATGAGTTGCCACCGTGAGAGACTGTTCTCCTTGAGATCCAGTAGTGACGCCTCGGGCACTGCCACTAATGGCCTGCGCACCAAAAAATGTCCAGGGGACAAATAGTCTGTTTCACCTGGATCATTGGAGAGGGGGCATAGAGGTCGGGAATTGAGTTGAGCTTCAATCTTTGCAAAGAGTGTAGCAATTTCTTCAAATGTGAGCTTGTGTTCACCAACAATGATTTTGAGACGGGACTTGACTGATTTAACTCCCGCTTCCCATATTCCACCCATGTGAGGGGGTTAGAGGGGGGTTAAAATTCCAGTTGATGCTTCGCAGAGTGGCAAAATCCATCAACTTAGTTTTGGTTTCCTGCTGGTATCTTATCGTAAAGTTATCTTCAGGCCCAAGAGACAACAAAGAGGTGACGGAATGGTTTGGAACTGCTAAATCTTGCACCTTGCCAATGACCACATGCCCGAAGACCGATGATAATAGTTTGGCTTGAACTCCCTCGATCGTTGTAACAGCCCCCGTCCAAATGTCCATGAAGAGATCTGCGCCATAAAGAAAATCTATTTGTCCTTGTTTCCAGAACGTTGGGTCAGCTAATTCGAAACTGGAACACATTTTTCTTAAAGCACAGCTGAGTACAGCTGAGGGCAAGTAAGCTGAGATGGTTGTCACCACAACTGCTTGAGTAGTGAAGATGTGAGGTGAAGAAGACTGGTTAGTTTGGGCCCGCAATGCACATGTCACTAAACCTTTAGCACCCTGAAAAGGAGTTTGACCTATACCAGAAATGGTTTGGCGGACCTTGGACATGATTAAACCTAGACGGTTAACACAGCTGTGAGTTATGAAAGAGTTTTGGCTTCCAGAATCTATTACCAGTACCTATAACCTTTTGGAAATTGCCCCTAGCGTCCTGAATTCCAGCCACTGCGGTAGGTACCTACCTAAAACAACTGACGTTTCAGAAGCAGCTGTGAAGGTCTGACGAGTGCTGTGATGACGCTTTGAACAGAACCTACAGTGCCATTTTGATGGGCACTGCTGAACTAAGTGAGTAGATGACATACAGTTAACACAACCACTCCAGCCTTTCAACAGCTTATATTTTTCTTGAACTGAAGCCCTGCTGAATACTTCGCAGGACAATATATGGTGAGCTGCCTTGCAAATAAAACAGCCAGTAGGAGGTGTCTGTTTACGTTCTGACTGAGTTTCTTGTCGGTAGACTTGTCGTTGGTCAGTAATGAGGTCCTAGAACTGCCCTTTGGTTTGGGTGATTTAGAATCCTTGAAAATCTGTTCAGAAATTACATTTGAGTTCGGAGATTGAGCAGCGGGATTAGTGGCACTAGATAGCTGAAGTGCCACAATACGACCTTTGACAAATTTAGCCAAAGCTTCAAAAGTTGGAAAGCTTATATCTCGGTGTTCAATTTCGAACTGCTCTCGAGTATAGGGACCGAGACATTTGATTGCAAGGTGAAATAAGACGAACTCTGATTTTCTACCTTCAGAAATTTGAAGGAAGATATGCTGTCAGAAACCGTAGACAAAAATAGCTTGAGCGACTCTGGAGTTGCTTTACCTTGGATGGGTTTGAAGGATAGTACGTGATCTAAGTAGGCAGAAGCTAACAATCTATGATGATCATAAGTATCTAGTAATGCTTGCTAAGCTAAGGGGTAATTCATTTCTTCTAACGGCAAATGACTAATAACACTCAAGGCAGGCCCTCTAAGTGAAGTTCTTAAATAGAGAAATTTATCCATGTCAGAGTATCCACTTTCCTTCTGGACCAGAGATATGAATGTATCCCTGAACTTTAGGCCATTCAAGGAGCTGACCACTGTACGTCGGCAATTGTAGCTTAGGAAGGCTCTTCGAAATTTTTGATTCATTCATAATACTAGCGTTGAAAGTAGACGTATGTTGTGGATCATTTGTCAAGGAACGGGAATCGACGATTTCTAGATTCCCCAGAGCATTATAATAAATATATATGTCTCATGTTCGCTCGGAGATCCTTATCTGATTTTGATGGAAATTCAATTGTATGACTGTCGCATATATCTCCTAGCTCGTTCCAATACTGTTTAAATTTTGAATGGTATGCATGTATACATTTACTCATACCCTTGAAAAGAGATACGCCTGGGGAAGTATCGGGTTCGGTTACCTTTCTTCCCTTGATCGTGAATGAGTTGCATTTCGCTGACACAATCCTTCTATTAAGTGAAGAAATTGAAGATGGGATAGATGAACGGTAGGTTTGGATGATACACCCAAACCACAGACCGCCTCATCACCAACGCTCATATTAGCACACGGCTATTAGGAAGTGAGAGGTAGGTACATGGATACTAATTCGAGTAAGGAGTACTTAATACGAGGAAAGGCGTAGATAGGTAGGTGGTGATGATCAACCGCTTGTAACTAACCTGGTTTATCGTCAACCTGGGACGTTGATAAATATAAATTATTCAAAATGAGGAGTAGATACCTCGACTGTATGGTAGATTAATTTGTAAAAAGAGACTACCTTTTAAACGAGCAATCAACAGTCAATGATATTATGATAGTAGAAATGAGATGAATTATCTAGGCGTATGATAAATTTTATAACAAAGTATGATATTATATTGAATTATTTTAGAATCCAAATATCGCCACAAAGTAGGCAGGTGGTACATGTAAAATAGACAGTGCAAATGAACGGAGATTATAGAAAATAGTCTATTGAACCGCAATCTAGATTCTGCTCTGTATAGATCGAGAAACAGTCAACAATGTTGTAAACTAGAATAAATATTGTTGAAGAAAATTAATAATAATTGAAATTTTAAAAAAACACTGCTCATTAACTGTACAATATACAGTTATAATAGATAAACCACGCTCTGCTACCAAATGTTTTTGCACACGTGAGAGCAGGTGAAACTCAGTGGAAACGAACTCCCACATATATGACATAAAACAAAATTTATTATAGAAATGAAGAAAAATACATATATAGCGTAAATTAACTTTCCCTCTTTGAATACCTAATAACTATGAGCTCCTAGAGATGTAGAACAAAATAAATAAAACAGTTTGACCGGGAATTGAACCGCGGAGCGAAGGGATGATGGTGCAGCTGAAGAGAGGAGGAGGGGGAGGCCCCTCAACGGCCGCGTGTGGCGAAACAAGACGAAATGCGCTGCTTGTGGCTCTGGATGGGAGGTGAGTGTATCAGCTCCAGCAGATGTTCAGCTGGAGACCGTCCAAGCAAATCGGAGAATACAAATGACTTCCTCAGGTATCCTGCCAATAAGGACAACGTGTTGAATACCGAAATTTCGAGGTCCTGACCGACCACTGGCGTGCAGACAGCGACTGACAGCTACTCACCGAGATCAGCAATAGAAGCAGCGGAGTAGATTGTATGGGAAAAGTTGGGATGCTGTGACCCAATTTTCTTGGCGCTCTTCGTCGTAGTTAGCAGGATGCTGGGACCTGAAGGCGACAACATAAGAGGAAGAGCCCGACTGACTTCATGCAACTCCGATGGACCCCCACCCGTAAAACCATCACTATCATTGTCCTGATGTTTCATGACTTCAAAGTTGAAAGGTTAATCGCTTGCATCTCGCACTATCTCTTTCACTCCGAACGTATCACAAAACTACGACTAAATTAACTAGGTATAAAAATAACACTGACTTCTATGAACAACTAGTACATATCATACAGACGGGATATCTATACAGAGAGCTGTGATCTGTAACAGAAGGGTATTCTGTACAAAATAATAAACCATTGTGCAGGGATTTGCAGCGTTTTTTCAACTGACCTTTTCTTTCCTCTAAACATAAAATTTTTGACAAGCATCATTGAAATGTGTCCTTTGCAATAAATGCATTCCAACTTTCTCCTCTTGGCATGTGGTTCAGAGGATACTGTTTGTTGAAGAAACCTTGGCTGAATAGTGAGTCTGAAGTTGATTTCGACAATTCTGATTCTGTTTCCGGGAGGATGATCCTTTTTTAGATGTATCCATGGATACCAGTGTCTCTGTGGTGAAATTATGGCGCTCATCATCAGCCTGAGTAGGTACACGATATCTAATTTGGGCCATAGAACAACAGGTTTCTCTTGCTGATATTATTTTCCCAGGGACTGATATAATGGTCTTTACGGAATATCCTTCAATTTCATGGCCGTTCTTAGGTCATAGATAATTACCTGAGTGAACTTCTCAATTATAGTAGTCCTCAACTGGTTGTGGTTCACATCCTCGTCCATAGATTCAAGGATTCTCAAATGTTTTTCAATGGCATCTAGCACCTTGCGGCACTCTTTGGTATCATGGTTGTTGGTATTTTATATAATGCGGTAGGTATAATGTGCATCAATGATTACATTCGGTTTTCCGAAGCGTTCTTTCAACTTCTGGACTGTTATAATTTGAGTTGGTTATTTCCAAACCTTCAATTGCTTGCTGAGCGTGACGCGTTGAGCGCTGAGTGAGCCAATGAGGTATGAAAGTTTGTCCACACTGGACAAGTCAGGTCTGTGGTCGATTGCTGATGTAAATCGATCCCAGAACTCCGTCCATTTCAGGACGTCTCCGCTGAATTTTATCATGTCCAGCTTAGGGAGGCGGCTGGTAGTTTGTGAGGTGGTAGGGAGAAGGGTCTGCATGTTTCCTTGTTGGATTGGTTCAAATGCATATATTCTACAATGATCTCTTCCGCCTCCAACTGTGCATCTGCTGATTCATTGATCAGCCGAGCAACCTCATCACAGTCATTAAACTTTCCATTTTGAAGTATGGTTTGTACTTCGCTAACTATGCGACCTACTGATAATTTCAACATGTTGAGTTTCACTGCTTGATCAGAACTGTTGCTCATTTTCTGAGTCTCTCACCTCCGAGATCTGAACTTGAGCACACCCACCTGGTCTGGTCTGGTTTCTGAACTGAATCCCCTCTTTCAAGTCTCAATAACAGTTCTAACCAGAGCTATTTTAGATTTTAGCGCTGGCTAAATTAGAGCTAGCTGTTCAAACTGATGCCTATCACTAGGAGCGCTAATTTCGTATAATGGATTCGACTTGCGTAGGTAACTGATTACTGTATGGTAGGTAGCTCGTCTACTTTGGCTAAAAGGGTACCTACCTACTATTCGAAGATAGAAAGAATCTAATGTGGTTGTCTATAAAATTATGTAGCTATCTAACTACTCTACCTATTACCGAACTATTCCTGACCTAAGTTAGTAAAGTAAAGAAAGGTGAGGGAATTCCCTCCCAACACTGCTTTTACAAAGGTAACTAGTAAAATTAGGCTAGCCTAGGTATTGCGGCGAACTGACAGGCGCCTTACCTATGAATTACGGTAATCAGGGAAAAAGGTTCAACAAAACTCGGTGCGTTTTACACGCACCTACGAACCAATTCCTCTTGATGGCAAGTTAGTGAGGTACCTAAGTACTTAATTTTATAGACAACTACATTAGCTACATACTTCTATATAGTTGTTGATTCGCACAATAACAGCTCACCTGTCAACTTTCAATTCGAAATTCTCAAGTTTCTCCCTCCTCTAGGCCAAATGAAATGAGGCGGTAGGATGAAGATGACTCCTCATACCCATCCTTCACTTTAGGTACTTTGTCAATATTATTACTTATTGGAATTATTGTTATTGTTGCAATGTTGCACAGAGGAAGTGGGTGCTGGATCGAGACAGACACGTGAAATGCGAAGTCACACTCCGGGAGTGGGCGGAGTCAGCTGAAAGGAGCGTTTTGGCGGGCTCTCAGAAATTCAAATTTTATTTATTTTCATAAAATCACTGGTGCGTCTGAAACAAATTTTTCTTTCAACATTCGTCTTCAAATTCAATCCACTTTTGATTTCCGCAATAAAAAAGAAGCGTGCCCGTTCCTCATTTAGTAGGTAGGTACCTGTTGTTACTGGGGATAATAACTCGACCTCCAATTAGGAACCTATGGTAAACTGAGAGGATGCTTCCCCTGATCCTGGTTACCAGGACAGCTGAACTCAATGTACCTAGTGCTGGAATCACTGCACTGGGCTAACTATTTACTTAACACTGAATCTGACGGGTTGTGTAAAAGTACAATTAGGATTTAATAATTTATTAAGACCCTGACTCTGATTTCCTGAACATCACAGCGGTTCAAAAATCGATAAACTCACGGCGAGGGTCAAGTTGGGGTGAGGTTGACTCGTTTCTTGAAGCGGCCCATGAGTTTATTTCTCAACTGTGTTCTCAATTTTTAATGATTAGTGACATTACGGTACCAGTGGTGCTAGCTGGGGCGTCGAGTAATGACGTGTACCAGAGGTACGGGGTTCACTTTTTAAATTTCATACCATACCTACCTGTTTTTGGACAGCGGCGCCGCTGTCTGGCACCACCGTGACACCAGACACAGGTATCTACAGTCGAATCTGGTTACTAGAAAGTTGAAGGGTGAAGAACCTATCACTTTTTCTTATAGAGGTTTTACTGACACCCAGTCTTACATCCAGATTTTTGTCACAAACTTTCGTATATATGGAGGTAGCCTCCTCTCACACTGTCTCGAGAATATTCTTGCAGGTTGGCAGTACCGGAGCTCCATCCCTCTCTTCCCAGGAGAGGAAGCCATCTTCACAACCCTACAGGACGCTTTCCTGAGAACAACTTCCCAGCTAACCAGAGTTTTACTTGTAGAGTTTCTGAACTAGAACACCTGGAGCTTGCCACTGCCGTTTCCAGCTCACGTGGCTTCGAACAATTCAACATTCAAAACAAGGTAATTGAAGAAAAAACCCAATAAGGTTGACTCGTTTCTTGAAGCGGCCCATGAGTTTATTTCTCAACTGTGTTCTCAATTTTTAATGATTAGTGACATTACGGCACCAGCGGTGCTAGCTGTGGCGTCGAGTAATGACATGTGTACCAGAGGTACGGGGTTCACTTTTTAAATTTCATACCATACCTACCTGTTTTTGGACAGGTACTGCCAGGCACCACCGTGACACAGGTACGTACAGTCGAATCTGGTTACTAGAAAGTTGAAGGGTGAAGAACCTATCACTTTTTCTTATAGAGGTTTTACTGACACCCAGTCTTACATCCAGATTTTTGTCACTAACTTTCGTATACGTGGAGGCAGCAGTCCAGGACAATAATTGTGTGGCTTCAAAAAATAATATTAGTTGAAATAAATTAGACACTTCATCTTATTTTCAAGGGGTGAAACTAATCATTCAGATAGAATATGTAAAAAGATACCCACTGCTTGGTCACTCAGGAACCTAGCTTTTCGTGCAAACCCTATGGCATGTTTCTTATACACAGATAAAAGTATATTTAACTGAAGGTAGAGGAGAAAGAGAAGCGATAAAATAAGAAGGTACCCCACCTACCTGTTAGTTTAAGCAGTAATTAAATAGTTGTAACTTCATTCTAACCCTTCTAGAATTAGGATTAGAACAGCAGGAATTCTCTCTATTCTAGTAAAGTTACGAAGAAAAGTTTAAACAACGATTATTCGTTACGCCAGAAATTCCCGCATTAAAAGCACTGAGAAAGTGCCCTATCAGCCATTCAGTGGGAGATTCTCACTGGCCCTCTCACCAGTTACCACAGCCATCTAACCCCTGCTGAACGGGGGAAGGGGAGGTGGAGGATATAAAAAAACTTCGCACTTTTTTTTTTGGTTTGTTTATTCAAAATGCAAATGTTACGTGAAAAATTAATTTTGGGTATCTTTTTGTACACTTGAGTTTCTTTTTTTCTTTTTCTTTTTTCTTTTTTTTTTAAGTTTTGATGTTCATATTTCCTTTTATTACTTTCTTTCATTTCATTACAGCATTTATTATCGGGCAGTCGAAGGGTACAATGATATTAACCTTTACACTCAGTTTTTGAACCGTTACTCTACATTTAACGACTGCCGTTACAACGTTTTCCTTGTTTTCTTTTTCTTTTCCATTAGAAAAGTTGTAAACATAATCAAAATTAAAAAGAGATGGTACATTTCCAAAAAAACATTCAGGTATTGTACGGATGACGAATTCAAAACCTTAGTTATGTTTTTTCTCCAACTTTGAATGTTGTTCAATAAAAACCTCGCTTTTCACGGTGCCAGCGAGTTTTAATTAGTTAATGACGGAAAATTTGAAAATTGATCAACATAATCCACGAAGTAGCAGCGGTAATTAATGCTTGATTGCAGGCAACTATGTACTGGCATATTAAACTAATTTAATTTTCAACACACCAAGCTCATAATGGTAATATCTGTGTTGCACCACTACCTCGAGAAAATCAAAATTCAAAATCCGTTACAACCCACAACGTTGATGGTTACTCGGTTAATTCCAAAAACTTCAGGTTTTTACTTTTTCCATTTTTGAAAGCTAATACCTATTTGAAAAATCCCACTTTTGCTCAATCGGGACTTTCATTCACGGTGGGTTAACGTGGGGACTATCTTCAACGTATTTCGGTGCACATGGGGGAGGGGGGTGGAAAATGCACCGGTTGTTCGAACCTTTTGGAAATAGTGGGAAATCCAAAAAGCCGATCTTCAAGATTTTATAAATGAAGAGGGAAGGTGTTACTTATTCAATTTTGCACACTAAAAAAGGTGGTTTTGTTTCCGTTGTCTACCTTTTTCACGTTCTTTCGAGTTTTTTCAAAAAACTAAAATTGTTTTTTGTCTTTTTGACCTTTTTTATATCAAGATTTTATTCAAGAACATTTTGTTTCCTTTGTTCTTTTTTGAATTAAAATTAACAAAAATTAATCTATGAGGGAGGGGTTTAGTTTTCCATCCGACGAAAAGTTGATATCAAGTTTTTTCGAGCCCTTTCAAATTCAATTAGTGCAGTTTTCTTAATAAACGAACAATCATTTTGTTTTTTCCTCTTTTGATTTCACTATATTACAAGCAATTTTTTTTCAAGATTTTTCAAATTGAAACGGAGATCTCAGATTCCTCAATTTTTTATTTTATTTTATCGGTTTGTGAATTTTTTAATGTTTTAAATATTATTTTGTAACATTTTCTTACGTACACCTGCATTTGTTGGTAACAAAACCGTCGTTTCAAAATTGCTACGATATTATAAACACCATTCATACAAAATGAAGTTCTTTTTTGCCACTCACTTCTTTTTAAAAAAGACTTCTATGATTTTTTAATTCCTTAAAAACGATTAAGATTTTTTCAAAGGAGCAAAAAAACACTAACTCTTTGAAACAAAAAAAAAAATAAGAAACAAATCACAAAAAATCGGATCTGAACAAAAGAAATGGTACTTTCCATGATTAAGGTACATGAAAACTAAAAGTAACAAAAATCATTCCAGTACAATAAAAACAAATCACAAGTATTTCATAAGAGATCGAAACAACGGAAAACCCATTTTTCCATCTGGATGATTTTTTTTAAACCCAATTTTTGTGATTTATTTTTCCTTTTTTTTAAGCAACATTTTCTCTCAAAGTTGTTAAAAAACATACATAGCATGCACACTAAGAGTTAGGTAAATAAAAACAAACGACTCTGCCACTCCCCTCCTAGATGGAATTTACCGATTTTATTTTACTTTATGTACTGTGAACGTACCCGATGTTACTTTCAAAAATGTTTTGAATCGGGACCTTTTTCAAACACCCGTTCGGTCGAACTCGGGTTGATTTCAGAACATTTTTCGTTCCCATATTCTCAAAAAACGCTACGCTCTATCTGTGACTACGCATTTTTATATTGACCGTTTTTGTTAATCGATTGATATTTCAACAACTTGAACAATTTGTTTTTCTCGCTCGAGAAGGAGATGGCAAAGGAACAAGAAACAAAACTGTGTGCTCTTACAAAAGTCAAAAATTCATGAGATGCTTTTTCTTGTTTGTTCCAAACAAAATTACGCATGAGGAAAAAAGGGAAACAAAAATTAGAAAATTAAATTAAAAAGGTGTAAGATGTTTTTTCGTGTTCTTCAAGCCGCGCTCTCATCGGTAGTGTTCTGCACTGCCTGAGTTGTTTCCTGGAACAAAACAACATTTAAATGTATAAAAGTATTAAATATTATTATTATTGCCATCTGAATTTAACTGGAAGGTGGGATGTAATGACCATCTAAAGGTCTCAAGGGAGCAATTCCGAAGGGGTCAACTTTCAAATATTCCTGTGACAACGATGAAACATACAACAACAATTACAGTTTCAATCAGACAGAACGGAGGCGTGGAACGTTCCTAGGACGGATCGTTAACTTCTCGTTTAATCGGTGTGAATAGCTTTCTATAAACGGTAAGATCTCCGAGAATCAAGCAGCTTTTTTCACTGGGTCTGTAAAACGCCACTTTACTACGCCATCACTGCCAACGATGCGGTCAGGAACCCAAGTGAGGCACCCATACGATACTGAGACCATCGCGGTTCTTCACTGAGGTGACTATAAAGCAGGGTTCACATCCATCCGGAGCCGTCTGGAAATACGGATAGGGGAAGCTAGTGAAAAGCAGTGGAAGGGATGGAGGGGAATCGCGGAAGTTGGGAAGGCGTTCATAACCATCCGGAATTTTGGCTGACAACTCGTTTCCCACGCTTCCTCCCACAGCTGTTTCGGTTGCCGACGCCATTCTGTATGCGCAGTAGTGAACTGCGCAGATGCGGAGCGGAAAATATCTGAAAAATCAGATGCGTACAGTTCGCTTCAAAAGTGCTTCTCCGGAAAGAATATTCCCCCCTCCCCAGCTGATGTCCAACCAATCAGCTGCTCGTACGCACTTTCCGGATAGCTTTCCGGATGGATGTGAACCCTGCTTTATAGTCTGTCTGCAATGACATTGGGCTCCGGACCCGCTCGCAGCTGCCGACGCATGAAGTGCGACCAGAATTCAGGAATTTCGCTAAGGTGTGTTGGTCACACTGGGTCCCCGAGCCTGCAGAGATTGTCGATTGTCCAAGCTCCCATCCGTTCCGTTTTTTTACCGTCCAATATATTTTTACGTTTTTGTCGTTCCGAATCGTTGTTCTCCTCACCGCTTTTTCTGCATTTCGGTAGGATCGTTCTGTTTGTCGGTCGTTTGTGTTGCAAACATGGAAACTCCCCAATCATCGATAAAAGAAGGCTCTTCGTCGTCAAGCCCGAGAAATCGTTTTCAATACTCACAAGTACTTGAAAGACCTAAAAGAAACTGGGCAGCTTCTTAAACCACTGGGTAATTTACGAGACGAAACTGCAAAAATCACGGGTGTTTCGTCGATCGTTAAAGAAGGGAGAAAGTCGATAGATGAAACTGGTGAAACTTCATTCATAACACCAAAGAAGCAAAAAGGACGTCCACCCACCCTCGATTTGATGAATTTGACGAAGCGGCACTTCTTGGTGATTCTCTCTTATCACTGACCGCAGCAACTGCGGAAAGGATTTTTTGCGCGATCGTATCAGAAAGTTGGGCTACCAATGGAAACGGTGCCAATCAAACCGAATACTCACCTGAAAGAACTCACACGAATTATAGATTTTTAAAACTTGTTTTTTTATTAAAAAATTCAATTTGTAGTCAAGGTTCTGTGCCACAGTGTGGTTTCCTTTGTCATCCTCTCTAATTATGATGGTCCGAAATCAAGGTAAGTGTAGTTGTAAGAAAATTTCGTTCATTCTTTTTTTTCCGACTTCAGTGAGACATTAATATTTCATTTTCGAAATAAGTTAGTAAACAGAAAAAACAGTGAAATCGATAGGTTAACCAGCAGAAAAATGGCACCTGGATTGCGGGGGGAAACGTGCCGCTTCGAGGGAAACAAACACCAGAAAAATGGTACAAATCGGGAAAATTCTCCGTTTTTTAGTCGTCTCGTCGGCCGCTGCGAGCGGGTCCGGAGCCCAATGTCATTGCAGACTGACTATAATTGTGGTGTTAGTATTTCATCATCTGATTAGTTTCATTGGTAATATCTAAATTCAATTCACATGACACCCCAGACTCCTTCTATATCACTATAATAAACATTCGTAATGGTGATGGTTCAACATAATTCTAAAATACGACAAGAGGAGAATGGCTTGGTTAGGAGAACAAAGTGGTGGCCCCGTCGTGGTGTCAGTGAATGTGTTCCCGACTTGAGTGCACAGTCCTGGACAGTTCCTCAGGATTTCAGGAGCACTCGCCTTGCCTTTACCCTGGTTCATCAACTTGACCTTTTTTTCCTAGCACAGTAAGTCCAGACCCTGTCATTTCACCTTTGCTGATATTCTGCTCTGAGAAGGGGAGTGTGTTTGTGGTAGATTGGTGACACCTTTCCGTTTAATCAGTGTTACTAACTTTCAATAAATACTGAGATCTCCGAGAATCTTGCAGAGTTTCACAGGGCCTGAACAACCCCACGTTACACCCTCTGTTATCAATCACCGAACGAAAAGCAATATGGCAGTTTACTGTAACTAAGATGATGGTACAGATATGAGAAACCCCTCTTCTCGTCATTTTGCAGACGCCGCATCATATACGTACACCTACTTATAATAAACCTATGTATTTGCTCAGCAAAAACCTTTTATAAAAACCCCCTCAAATTTTTTTTCTTTCACGTTTCAAGGTGCGTTGATTCCAAAAACGCTGCAAAGTCCTTGTGACATGGGTATATATATTTTTTTGTATGGGTATATTATACCCAAGGGCGTTATGGGTGAAACATGGACGATAATATAGGGTTTTTTGTGTTTTAGTAACACGAGCTTGTGAGGTATCGGTTTCCGTGTTTTTCAGGGCGAGGAGACCGAATATGAAGTCGATTTTTGAGTGGAAAATTGAGGTTCTATCATAGTTTCAGCCATGAATTTACGTTAGATTTTGGTCTAAAATCGTTGTTCTTCCGCATTAAGTTTGGGTCTTTGGGTACTAGTCATGCTCCAAAGCTCGGCAGCCCGATCGGAATACACCCAGGGGTGTTATGGGAGAAAAATGGGTGTAAAAATAGGGTTTTTCTAGGTTTATTGAGGTTTCACTGAACACGAGCTTGCGAGGTACCGTTTTCCAAGTTTTTTAGGGCAAGAAGACCGAATATGAAGTTTATTTTGACCGGAGTGAAGAATTGAGGTTGTAACGAAGGTTCAGCTCCCAAAATTCATGAGTCAAAAACCTGGGAAATTGTCTGAAATCGACATGCATTTGTATAATAACACTAGAAGCAGTGTCAACAGGCGAATCAAGACAATTAAATGGCACTATCAATAATCAAAGATAATCTGTAAAAAAAAAAAAATAGGAGCCTAATTCGTGTTTATGGGGTCCAAAATTGTTGGAAACCATCAAAAATAACTATTTCAATTATTATACATTAAAGAAACAATAAATGAACAGCCAACATTTCTGTAGGTCCGATAGAATAATAAACCCATGTGACAACAAGGACTTTGCAGCGTTTTTCTCAATCCACTGGGCGGTTGTTCTTGTTGAGGAGCTCAATGCCTGATAAGTGACCTATTCTTCATCTCTCACTTTTAAATGGACTTTGTCCCAAATCAATTTATTGTTTTTATTGCTAAGTCCGCCATTAAAGTGTTTGTAGGAGCTAAGTTCTCCACCATTAAATAATTTTCAGTACGTACATTAATTACGATGGAGGTTTCCAAAAACCTTGGAGTTTTTAGGTGAATCTTTGCTTGGCTCCATACTGCTTTGAGTCCCTTTTTCTTCCAACAACCTTATTCTTCAAATAGTAACAACGTTTTAAGAGCGGGAGTATGACCGTACATGAGAACCCCGTCCATAATGGACCAGGGCTCTCCTCGCCTTTTTGCACAGGCGCTATAATTATGCAGCGATGAGCTCTTGATTCCTATTGGCCATCAGCTCCAAAGGACTAGGTTTGGGTGCAGTCATGATGAATTCAACTTTTTAATATTTCCTTTGTGAGACTAGGTCCCAGGCTCATCTTTTTAAAACTGATTTTTATCCAAAATTGACAAAAAATCTGCCAAGTGGGTGGGCCATAAAGGCGTGCTTGTTACAATGTTTAAGGCAGGTACCTATTCATACAATTAGTGTATTCATTATCTATGATTGACCAATAAAATATATAAATGGACCGCTCATTAACTAGCTCCCTTCATTAAACGTAGACATTTCCTTCCTTGTTATTCCTGAACGAATTCTAGGTTTCCCAGACCTCAACAGTGAAGAAGCTAAATCAAGGTTTGCTGTTGGCGATTCTCTTCAACATTAGGGAAAACTGAGGGTGGTTTACTAAATGTATTTCAAGGGGAAGAAGGGAAATTCGGAAACCAAACTCAAGTCCGCAATTACGATTTGGACTAGCCCTATTGTGCCACGATTACAATTTCTTTTTAATGGAAGTGTTTATCGGGAACTGATGGGCCATTAAAATGGTATGGTGAGGCCCTTAGACCGCAAGGAAATGTTTACGGATATGTATTACTCACATTTATTTAGAACAGATGTCTGGTCGAAAAAATTCCTACTGCATAAAAATACAAATTGAAATAAATCAATGAATGAATAATACTGGCAAAATATTGGAAACTTACCGCAGCTGGCGCGGTCTCGTTACTACTCTCGTTATTTTGACCTCCTTCAGAGTTCTTCAAACAAAAAGAAAAAGGAAAAGAAAAAATTGCGTGCAGTGAAATAAAAATGAAGACCATAAAACCAAAAACTAAAACGCTACGTAGTGATACAATAAATATTTAAAAAATACAATGAATAAAATAATTATAAGAAAAGAACAAATAAAAAGTCTATCGAGGTGGTGTTAACATCCCCTAATAGACCACGTTCAGATAAAAATAGCCTATTACCCATGCATAAGCACGGCCCCCTGAATTATAATAGATCACCGAGTGTATACTTTCCGGGAACACCTCAAGACAACGGAAATATGAAGCATCAATTCTGGAAATCGACAATTCATCATGCATGTAGCCAATAATAATATATAATGGAGGCAATAATAATATATAAGTTACATTCACTAATGTAGCATAGACGCTGATATCAGCAGCCGAGGCTATATAAGCCAGCCGCACGAGCTCAGTTCCAGTTCGGTCGTCAGTCGTATTACGTCAATTGTGTTCCGCATCAAACCATTTACCACAGTTGGGACAATTGAATTACAAAGTAATTCAATTATGTAATTAATTACATTTTAATTTGAATACATCGTAATTCAATTGCGTAATTTTGATTTACTCAAATTACTGTAATTTTAAATTACAGGCATCACAGAGTGTAACTGGAATTACGGTGTAATTGAATTACTGTGCAACTGAATTACATTGTAATTAAATACATAGTAATTAAATTACTATGCAAATTGCATTACAATGTAATTACATTAATGTAATAGAACTACAATGTAATTCAATTACTTTGAAATTACAAATAAAATAATGCAAATTATGACTATTTTTACAGCTATATAAGCTGTATTTTAATAAAACACTTCATTTTCCACGTTTCAATTTTCATCACAACTTCATCCAATTTTCGAGAGAAAAAAGAAGTTATTCTCTCCAAAAATTGCAGTATAAAAATATGTTTTGGAAATTTGCATTAACCAACAAAGTTCTGGTGTATTTCAAAGTTGTGTTTTTTTAAAACGTACGAGTCTCAACCCAAAATATAAGTTATCTTAATAATAATAATAAATATTAAAGCAATCAATCAAGTCTACAAGACTATGCCAAGAGCTTTGACCAACTATGCCTATCAATAAAACTCGATCAACTCTGCTCACAAAAATAAATTGGTATCACTGGATTCCTCCCGTCAAGTTCATTCAAACAGACCTCACTTTACAGCTTCACGTAATACATAACATGAAAATGTTCTTAGTTAGGAACGTTCATCCAGACTTCGTTTCTGAAATAAATGGTTTACTATAAACATGGTCGCGAAGGACAGTCGGCTTCTGACAGAAACGGTGATTCTCATTTAGCCTGCAACCTGGGCTGTCCCTAATACCACATCGAAATCTGTCTAGCCGATCGAGTCTGAAAAGGTGCACTCACACACACCTAGCAATTTTATAGTAACAGCCACTTATAGAGTTTCAAACGTTTCACAAATTCAAGATAACAATATCGCTTCCACACTAGCATAAGCACACCCAAAGACAAGAATTCAGAAGGAATGAATTCCTCACATACTATTATAAAAGACAAGCTCAGCATACTCAGCAAGAAGGGAAAAGGAATGAACACAGAAGCTGTCCTTCTCTGTTGAAAGATGTGGCTATGGATAATAGGTATTATATTTATTAGTTCTGACACCCTGCTGTGGCCCTTGGGAACTACTGGGAGTCGAGAAGAAAATAAATTACAGCTAATAAAGGTTAAATACCTTCGTGCTTTCATAGGGACTCGAACTCCCTCAACCCCATATTCACCTGATCTCGCAACATCCGATTCTTTCATTTCCCGAAGTTAAAGAGCCATCAGGGTGGCTTGAGCTTCAGAATTGATGACTGTGACAGTGGACCCTCGAGAGTCCCCCTCTAGACCAGCGAGATTATCACCGGTTAAGAAGGAATATCGATTAGGTTTCCGTCGAAACGACCCCACCTTCACCGGAACAACAAAAGACACGAGAACAGCCACCGCCACACTCCTCCCCAACATGACATAACTCTGGGTAGCAAAGCATGAGAGGGGAAGTTAAAAAGTAATGTTAGTGTTGTCGACACCAATGCGTAACGCCGATTCAACAAAACAAATTAATATAATATCCTAATAAGGTAATAATAATAATCAGTACACAATACTTATGAAAATGCACCAGATTCGATCAGGAACTTTTCCAATAATTTTATTTTTATTTTTTATAGAAATCAGCCTGGTCGCCAGGATGCATCAGGCAATGACAATAATCAACGAGAAATTATAAACTGAAGGAACAAAAGAAGTAGGTCGGTAGCGAATCAGGAAGTGAAGCTAACAAGCAGTATGAAGTTCCGGTTCAGGAAAGGACATCTTCAAGGTGACCTCCATCGTAATGTTACTTACTACCTCAATAATATTTACTGGTGGAGAACAAAGCTCCTACATACGAGCATTGGTGAAGAAAACATATGCTCAGAGGTTGTTGTCCAGTGAATTGTGCTCATCTGGGCAACCTCTAGGTGAACCACCTCCATCGTTAGGATGGAATTGGCACTCAGCATTAATAGCCTTCAAATGAGCTCAAAATATCTTAATTATACTGACACTCTAAGGCCCGGTTCAAAAAAGAGTGTAACCCTGGGGTTGAAGTTTACCTTAAGGTTTCCCAACCATGGTAACGAAAGTAGCGTTCAAAAAAATTCAGTAATCGATCATTAGTGCGATACATCGAAAACTTTACCATGGGTACGTAACCCCAGCTATTCGAGGGGTTACAAGAAGTTTACCATGGTTACTCTCAAAACGAAGATGGCTGCTCATTGTTTTTGGTTTTCCTATTTGCGCTGCACCATTCAGATCCCGTCCTATTTTGCATTATTGTGGTAATAATGAACCGTTATAACTATTATGCGAGCGATGAGGATGATGACGTCTTCGTCGAACTAGGGCTAGTCGTAGAACCGAGAAGATATCAGATCAGATATTATCAGAGCGAGACATCCCAACTTCGACGCCTGGAATGAGAAGGAATTTTTCGATCGCGGTTGTCGAAGGAAGGAGTCGCATTTGTTCTCGAAGAAATACGCCCTCAAATATCTACGGCAGAACGCAGGTAGTTCTCCACAACATCGCAATCATGTTAAAGGAATAACTACCTGATGTTGACGACGGTACTCAGCATCTCTTGGATGAAACTATGTTCAATAACCCTGGGGAACGTGGCAGGGTTGAAGGGCGTGAAGACTTTCGTTCAAGATTCATCGCATATTTTGAATCATTACGTACGTAGTGAATAGAAATATAGGTATCCTTGTTCCTAACACGTCTGTGTGATTTACCCCACATTATCCTTGTTTACCCCCGTTTAAATTTCCATCAAACAGGTGCAACGCCGAATAAACGTACACCTAGGAGTTGCTACAAATCACGCAATTAAAAAACATAGAAAGTATTTTTAGTAAAGGCAATATTTGTTGCTAGGATCGATTACTACAGCACTTGAAGAGTACGGATTTATTAAATATCATGCTAGGATGAAGTCAAGGGATATAGGTTTCTAGGTTAGAATGGGCAACAGTGTTGCCTAAAAGTTGCTTTATACGCCGATATTCCATGGAACTATATTATCCATGAATCAAACTTCATGGATTTATAGCGTCCATGAGCGGTTTGACGTGGATTTCTCGTGAAGTATCCATGGCTAAATTTGAAGTTACCAGGGTTACCCAAATAATCGATTCAGTCAAGGTAACCTTACCATAGAAAACTTTTTTGAACGCTCCTGCAGCGAACCCCAGGGTTACCGAAAAATCGAAAGTAGCCCCAGGGTTAGGTAACTATCATGGTTACAGATTTTTTTTGAACCGGGCCTAAAGGGGGAAAGGGGGTAGGGAAGCCAATAGATGTATGCATTATCAAACGGGCAGGATTTTTGTAAAGGAATCCTTGTGGAAGCCGTTGTGCTTATCCTTCTGGAAAGCCCACGAAAAGGGGATGGAGCATGGTGAATTACTGAGCGAATACTACCAAAGGGGAGTGGACGGTGGATCATCGAGAGTCCTCCTCCTACACCAGCGAGATTATCACTGGTTAAGAAGGGATCGCTTAGGCTTCTACCAAAACGACCCCATGTTCACTGGAACAACAAACGACTCGATTATAGCCACTGTCACATGACCAACTGAAGACTGCTGTCGGCAAGTATCTGAGAGCTGGGCACGCGTATGCATGACGATGGTTTCAAAAAAATTCTACCACACTACCAAAAATGTGTTGATAGAAATCGTGGCTATGTAGACACCCTCGTCACTATAGAAATGAATTTCGAAATTCCGGCAACGCAGTGCACAACCGGACAGTTTTCTGCATCGAACTAAAAAGAACCACGCAAATCGTTAAGACTTGCGGCCTGGGCAGCGCACAAAAGATTAAGCCTCACAGACGCGCGCGCGCACGCAATATAAGCTACATACTTTTTTTCAATTAATTTGAGCATGTTTTCGGTTGTTTATGAGATGGGGAACCTTAATTTTGACATAACCCTCGTATATGCATCTGCCGAAGATCTGGCAATCAATATAATATACTCCCTTGTACCTTTCCTTTGTTCCATGAGATAATGCACCATGGCCCAAGTAGCTAGTATTCCTTACCTTGGGTGTTTTGTCGGCTTGGGATTGGCTCCTCTGGGGGCGGCGGTACCTTGGGCGCCCACGTCCCCTGCCCCCACGCCCTCCTCTCTCGGCAGCCACACCATCGCCACCCCCGCCCTCCTTTGCTCCGCCATCACCTCCGTCAACCTATGGGCAATATTGAAACTACCATGTTAAAAACCTATAAATTTGAAAACTGTTAACTGAAAAGGGTTTTTCTCAAATTTCTTTGTAGACTTCATTCGCTCTCAAATTTCCATTATATTTCAAGTCAGGGCGGGTTTCACCACCTGAGTTGAAGTGCAAGCTACGTTAATAACTTGGAGTTACAGAAAAAATAAATGAGTTATGCATTCCTATCAACTCAAGTTAACATGGTTTAAATAAATTATCCAGAAAAATATAGTAACTATGTGCTCACATTGACATCCAACTCGTTCCACCGTTCTGGCTGGACATAAGACCGACATACAAATGAAGGGTAAGAGGAGAGAACAAGAAATGAGCTTCTACTACCAATTTTCGATAGAAAGATAGAGAAAGTAACTATTCTGTAGCTTGATCAAGGTACTGAACAAAAAATCGAAATCCAGCTCAAAAGAACTACTACAAATGGTGCAGCCATAGGCGATGAAAGTCTGGGCTTCCACTATGGTTTCTAATATAAAAATAGTTTCTTATCTATCCTGCGATTAGCGCTTAGGTCTGGGATGTTATCGTAGAATTTATCTACAGTTTATCAAGAACAGTTATTTTTCTAATCAAGTCATGAATGACAGATATCCGCTATTCAATATCTAGTTATTCCTCTTGTTACGATGTAGTTTACTCTTGCTCTACCTCCAAAATTCTCTAATCTTCGGAAACCTGTTTCTACCGTACTTCGTCTTGTCCACTTACTTGCTGTTGGCGTGACTTCGGTGGGCCTCCTTGCCTCCCACCTCTGTAGACGGGATACCTGAAAAACATAACAAGGACAATACAATAACTGATGCGGGAAAGGGCAGCAGCTTCTAACAGTTCCTGCTTGACAGCTTCGCTGCCCGAAAGCCAGAAACTTCAGTTCTTCCATGAATACAAGGCTACCTAATGAGGCAGCGATAGAGATTAACAACATTAAGTAACTTTGAACTGCCCCAATTTAAAATTTTTGTTTTCTTTCCATGAACACGAATGGTACAACACATGAAATGCTTTGGAGTAGGCCATCAGCGAAAGTACATTCTTCAACACACATAATCACCATTTGATAAATATATTGCTTCTTCTACAAATCGACTGTTCGATGGCACCACCGGAAAACCCCTAGAAAACTGAGACGAAAAAGGAGTTGGTAGGAGTAATGGAAAAAAAACAACAGGAAACGATTGGTAAGTTCGCGGCCGCCGGAAGGGAGGCGTTTCAGAGATTTCGTTCGATGAGTTAGTGGAATTTTTCAAAACTTATGTCCAGTGAATGAAGGCGTATTTCGAATTGCAAAGCGTCCCTGAAGAAAATGAAGTTCCCTGTTTTGTATCGTCGATCGGCGCGAAGTTGTCTACCTACACTACTGAAAACCCTACTTTACCCAGACGAATACACCTACTGAACGTTTTTAGAATTATGCAAGGTTCTGGAAGATAATTTGCAACCTTGGACAGTATGTATTCTTAAACAGGAAGCAACATGAAGGTGAGTCACTTCTTGCATACATGGCAGAATTATAGAAGACAATATAGCTTTAAAAGAAACGCTAGAAATCGCCCAGGCTATGGAACGTGCTGAGGTGGGAACAAGTAAAATGTTGAACATAGAGACTCCTTCTGTAAATAAAACCATTACCCAGCCGACGGGATCTAAACGACCAAACCTGATACCCCAATCCAAAGAGAAACGGCCAACGAAAAAGTCAGACACCGGTTACAAACATAAGCTCCTGTTCCTGAGGTGTGCCAAATATGGGCATTTTGCTAGCCAGTGCGAAGAGAAAAATCTTTCCTGTACCTTTTATGAAAAGGGTAACCACGTAGAGGAGGTTTGCTTTTTTAAAAGACCGAAGTCACTCAGAGGTTCTTTCAAATAGTAAATCAGAGTCAGATGATGAACTATTACCCATTTATTTGGTGGGCCACAAGTCAACCACCATTCATGGTTCCCCCGTTAGTCAACGGGAAAGAGGTATCCATAGAGCTAGATAATGAATCAGCCTCCACGACTGTCAGTGAGAAAGTGTTCAAATACGTCAAATGAGTAACAATCGGTCATTGCATCGTACAAAGATATCCACAAAACCCCTCAAGTTCTATGTTTTGAAATAACAGCTTTCGTCTATTATGAGGCGGGATTGGATAAGGGAGCTGGGGATTTTACCAAACTCCATCAATAAAATGGAGGGGGGGTTATGTACAAGATCTACTGATAAAATATAGCAAGCTGTTTTAAAAAAAAAAACCTAAACCCAGTAAAAAACTAAAACACTGAACTGTAGGAAGGAGCAAAGCCAATCTTCCAGTGAGCACGCCCAGTAGCCTTTACCTTATTCCCCTGAGTTGAAGAGGAACTCGAAAGGTTGGGGAATGCAGGCATCTTAATTAAAACCACATTTTCAGAGTGGGCAAGCCCAGTGGTACCTGTACCCAAAGCAAATGGGGACATATGGCTATGCCACGATTATAGCCAAAGAGTGAATCCACAAGTCCTTGCCCCACAACACCCGTTTCCAGGGTATGAAGAGGTTTTAGAGAAACTGAATCATGGAAAGTCATTCTCAACTTGTGACGTAACCACAGCCTTCCTCCACTTGGCAGTAGGTGGTGCTAGTGCAAACATTTTAACAATCAATACCCACAAGGGCCTGTACAACATGCATTGTCTACTGTATGGGGTCAGTCCAGCACCAGCGATTTGGCAATGCTACACTAAAGCGTAGCGTGAGACTTGCCCGGGGTGGTTTCGTACCCGTGGTGATTCACTAGCCGACTGTGGGTGAACACCAGCAGAATCACCTGCAGCCACTGTGAGAACGGCCATGAGCGGTCCCATACTAGGAAAAACTAACAGCCAACAAAATGACGCACCACAGCCTACTGAGCAGTCAGCCCCAGATGTAAACGCCCGTCAAGCCCTCAGTCACCAACGCGTTCACTGCAGTGCTAGCATCAGATGCCAGCATAACATCAGACTCCAGCACCGTGTCCGGCGCAAACGGACGAAGGCCATCATTGCAGCTGCAGTCTTCACGAGCCCATGCCAATGATCAACTAGAATCTTCTCTTCTGATTCACTTAATGAGCCAAGTGGGAACTTCGTAGATCCAAGAGACAAAAGCAACTGGTAAACAGTTTGAGTTGAAAATTCCCATTTATTTAAAATTAAAAAAAAAGGAGTTCCAGTCATGTAACATAGCTATAAGAGCGAGTTTTCAAAGAAATACTCGAGCTATTGTGTAAAAAGATTATAGCGAGAAACCATACCATTTTTCGTAAAATTAAATGATTTTTTCGTTATTTTAGCTATTTTTACCGATTTCTGGCCCTAAGTTAAATTTGACCCACTCTTTTTTAAGAAAAATATTTTTATCATCGAAATAGTCCCTCCGTCATGAATAAGCAACCCAAACAACGTCAGGTGAATTAATATTGATTTTAGCCCTTAACAGAAATTTTCGATTCCCAAAAATCCCAATTTGACCCCTATTTGGTATGAAAAGATGAAAACAACAAACGGTATTTTTTGTCTTTGTCACCCTTCCATACAACTTTCAGTGATTTTATATCAATTGTTTACCGATTTTAGCAGTTTTTACCGATTTTTGACCCCTAAAAACTCAAATAGGTAAAAATCCCTTAGATTTTTTGAAAATTGCTCATCTTCGCTGATCCTATTGTTTGGCAATATGAACGTTTTGGTGAAATTTGGAATTCTCACCATGTACCCAAGGACAGATATCGTCTGGAGTGACACAAACATATATACATACATACAAATTTTCTTTAAAATCTAGGGATGAATTCAGGATGCTCTGAAACGGATTTGGTTATTAAATTTTTTTTTAAATTCATGTTCTGAAAATTTTGGATCGATTGCAATAGCTTCATTTTCTTTGAAAATTCGCTAAAACCTGTGACTTTACTTACAAATCAACTAATATCTTATTCACGAACTGAAATCCTTAAGAAGGGAAAATGCGATATATCTATTCGAACTAGCCCGCAATTAGTATCGCCCTAAAGGGAAATGCATGAACCCGGTCCTGTTATCTGTTATCTGCGCACCTATTGGACAACTGGGGGCCTATTCACTAAGCGAAAGAGACATCTCTTTTCGGTCACTCTCTTTTTGCAGAAGAGATTTTTATAGTATCCATGACAGGGTTATTCAGTAACTTCTAAGAGAGAGTTGGTGGTCATCTTGGCATGTTCGATCTCTTTCAGGAAGACAGCTAATTAGGTGTCTTTCCTCGAAAGAGAGGCTATTTCTCGTTTGTTTGACAGTGATAAATCGTGTAATATCCTCGTTCATCCGCAACCACATCGGTAATTTTGATCTTTTTTTTCCCCCCATTTCATAAAGGTCAAGCCAATTTTCATTAAAAATATATACATATTATTGATTCGTGAGTAAAAACGTCCAAGTACGGGTTGAGGTAGGTACCTACCTACGTAAGAGTGGCCGTTCATTAGGTGCAGATATAATGCAAGCATTAAGCTCCCTAATTCGACGTTTTCTGTTTGTAATTGAGACTTTTTTTCAGTTTCATTTAAACTTTTATCCGATTCATGAGTAAAAACGTCCAAGTATGGATTGAGGTAGGTAGGTACCCATTGAATAGGTATTACTAAGAAATGTGTTCATTATTAAGGAATTGAACTCCCGGGGGCACTAACATCTTGCACTCCATGGATACTATGGGATTTTCATGCATTAGGATCCATATCTCTTTCTCAAGGGCACTGGAGCTGTTCTGTAAAATAGAAGAACCCCGGAGACACTGGAAGAGACTTGTCTCCCGGGGAAGACTACCTCTCCCGGGAGATTTTCAAAATAGATAATCTCTTTCCACTATCTATTTTAGTGAATAGGCCCCCTGTTGTATTATGATTAGGACAGGTTAATGACTGCTAATATTCTAATTACATATGAATTTTCGCGTTATTCCTGAGTCCTCATAGTAAGTAACAAATAACATAGTCATTGGAGGAAAGTTATCAAGTATTAGTCTACTTATCGGAAAGTAGCTCATCGATTATATAGAAATCGTTTGTTACTTCATTTACATTTCTTTACAATAATAATTGTATTTGCTACATTAGGTTGGAGGCCAACTTTGGTTATTTACCTTTCATTTAATTTTTGTCTGACTTATTTGGTAATTATTCGAACACAAGAGTACCTGTACCTCCGTCCTCTACCCCCTCGGCCCCTGGGTGCCCCTCTCTCGGCCCTCTGCTCTCCCGTGGGCCTGCCATCCTCTTCACCTCCATCTTCACCGCCTTCAACTCCCTCCTTCTCGCCGTTTTTGTCCTGGAAAGAAGACGTTGGAAGTGAGCAGAAATTTCGTATTCGAGACCTCAAATTCAGGTTAAGCACCGCCGAAAGTCTAAATATAGCACTTCTCGTCTCACAAAACTATCACCAGAATAAGATCATTAGAACCGATGTAATTAGTGCGACTAGGTACTCGATATGTACATAATATTAGTGCATCAGTACTTACAGGCCTATTGCTTGGTCTTCTGGGATAGTAACCTGTGCCACCACTCACGAATCGTCTGTTCCTGTACCTGCGTGGCTTGTCGTTCTGGTTACTATCATCCTCTTCACCTGCTTCCTCACCATCAGCTAAGGCGAAAATAAACATTGAATTTTGACTGTTATTTAGGTCTTGGCTTAACTGTTCGACAAACCTTGGCTTAACTGTTTGACATACATACTTGTAAGTACGCTTTCCTCGTTGGAAAAAGGATTGCAGGACTGGCATACTTACACACTTCCATACCTTGTTTCCTGGTGCTCCTCGAGCGAGGACCGCCCCTGAAGAACCACTGCCTGAACCCGCGCCTCTTATCGGCGGCATACGGACTTCCTTTGACGGCCTCACCAGCTGGTCCGGTCACATTGGCAGCTTCGTTACCCTTCTCGCCTTCCACCACGTCGAATTCAACAGTCTCGCCGTCCCCAACGCTCCTCACGGCTTTCTTAGGGTTGTTCTTGATTATGGCGGACTGAAATATGGCAATAACGTATTCGTCAGGTAAACCGAATTGTAATTTCCGATTTCCTACACATGTTGTAGGGGTGAGTGAGAAAGAAGACACAGCACTGTTGGCAGCTCTGGCCGTTCGGATTCAGGGTGACAGGTAAGGTATTTTGAAATGCCAGCGCCCCTTGTCGCATCCCTCGGCTCACGCCCTCGACAACAGAGCGCCAGCCACAGCCTGAAACGATTCCGAAATTTACTTATAATTTATATTGAAGGACATATAAGGTCCTTTTTTTTAAGACAAACTTCAAAAATTTGAACATTATAACACAATTTCTCTCATTTTAGCAGTTTTTCAAATGAAGCAATGGGTCCAAAATTTTCACATGAATTTTTGAAACTTTTCAACAGGCAAATCCGTTTCAGAGCATCCTGAATTCATCCCGATTTTAACAAAATTTATATATATATATACATTTGTTTGTTTGTGTAACTCCAGACGATATCTGACGTTGGGTACATGATCAAAATTCCGAATTTCGCCAAAATGATCGTATTGCCAAACAAAAGGATGAGTTCGAAGATGAGCAATTTTTAAAAATTCTGAAGCAGCCAAATTTGAGTTTTTAAGAGTCAAAAATTAGTCAAAACTGCTAAAATCGCGCGAACCGATATGAAATCACTGAAAACGGTATTGGAGGGTGAGTAAAGACTGAAAATGACCATTTCAGTCGTTTTTCATTACGAATGGGGTCAAATTTGTACTTTAGGGATTAAAAAAATTTGTATTAAGGGCTAAAATCATTACTAACTTACCTGGCGTTGTGTGGGGTGGTGCTTCAGGATAGAAAGAGGGACTACTTCTATGATCAAAATATTTTTCTCAAATACGAATGGGTCAAATTTGACTTTATAAGGGTAAAAAATCGGTACAAATTGCTAAAATCACGAAAAAATTACATAGGTTTTTCTAATTTCATGAAAAGTGATACGGTCTCGCTATATCATACTTTTACACAATAGCGCGAATATTTCCTTGAAAATTCGCTCTTATAGCTATCCTGCATGACTGGAACTTTTTAGTGTTCGAAGCTTTAAATTCCAAGTGAACATTTTTATGAAAACGCTGAAAGCAGTAACTTGGTTTTACATAAATATATGAAACAGGCTCCATTTTCGAGGTGGTACTGACGATAAAAATCGATTTTCAAAAGGTGGAAACGGAAAGAATGACGGTTTGTAAAGATAGCCCCCTGGATTGCCAACCGTCCTAGTTTAACCAGCACAGTCCTGATTTTGGAAGGAATGTTCTTATTATAGAAGAATAGTGAGTGCCCTTACCAAACGGCTGCCAGGATGGAAAATACCCATTTTCTTCAACTTTGAAGGTGGGTAATAGTTCTTACATTGATTTTTTGTTGTTTCGTTTCTGTCACCACGTTGTTAGCAGACAACCATTTCATGTCACGTTCTTAATATAGAATCACTACCATCACCTCAAAAAACGCTGTAAAGTCACATGGGTTTATAATACGATTGGGACCTCTGTAGAGAGACCCAAAAAGCTAATTTGACGGTTTTAAACTTGAAACGAATATTAGGGTGCTATGTAAGACATATTATTTTCGATCAGTGAAACTGTCACTGAATTGTCTTGATTCAGCGGTTAATAATACATCCTGTGTTATTATACAATTTTCTGGTAATAACAGCCACTTTCACAGGTTTTGACCCATAATATTGAATTCAATGGCGTAGGCGGGGAGGGGGCTCGAAAACTTTTATCACAAAATTAAATTTTCAAGAATGATAACCATCACAAAAGTAACAGAAACAAATACAATAAACAGTCAAATATTGTTAGGTACGTTTATTTTATTACAAACGACCTATGTCATGGCCTTTGTGAATGTTTTCCGAGCAAGTAGAACTGAGAACTGAGCAAATAATAATTAACGCCTAATAAAAATATACACATATTTCTTATCAGCTGTTTGACACTCTTCTCCAATTTATTTTGCTCTAGATGTTGTTCTTGAAATCACGTGTCCATTTTGGACTGGAGCGTGGGATATGTCCGCACTTCCTCAATCAGTCTTTCGTTACCCATATTGAACAGTAACAACAATCTTAAAATTGGCTGCCAAGCTTCGGAGAACAACTAGGACCCAAATGGAGAATGTGTACGGAAGAACGACAATTTTAGACCAAAATTTAACGGAAATTTAGGGCTGCAACTTTGTCAGAACCTCATCAACAGGTAAATCAAGAAAACTAAATGACACTATCAATGATCAAAGATAATTTGTCAAAGAAGGAGCCTAATTCGTGTTTTTGGGGGCCAACATTTATGGAAACTATCAAGCTATTTCAATTACTGCACGTGAAAGAAACCATAAATGAACAGCCAACGTTTCTGCAGTTATGTCCCATAGAATAATAAACACATGTGACAAGGAGTTCGACGCAATTTAGTGAACATGAGGTTGTGAGGTATCGCTTTCCATGTTTTTTAGGGCGAGAAGACCGAATATGAACTTGATTTTGACAAGAGTGAAGAATTGAGGCTGTAACGAAGGTTCAGCTCCCAAAATTCATTTTTTATGAGTCAAAAACCTGGGAAATTGTCTGACATCACCAAGAATTTGTATGATAACACTACAAGTACTATTAACAGGTGAATCAAGACAACTGAATGCACTATAAATTATCAAAGACAATTTGTCAAAAAAGGAGCCTAATTCGTGTTTTCTGGGGCCAAAATTGGTGGAAACCATCAAAAATAGCTATTTCAATTATTGCACGTGAAAGAAACCATATAAACAAACAGCCAACATTTCTGTAGGTATGTCCAATAGAATAATGAACCCATGTGACTAGGACTTTGCAGCGTTTTACACAGAAAAGCAATTATTCAACCTTTATTATTATTTCCCGTTCTTGAACCGAACTTTAACGAACAAATAAAACTATTCAACTAGGTTCCCATTCGATCGCCAAAATATGATCGAAGGTATTTTTTTCACCATGTAGTTAAAGACAGAACAGCAGTGCCAGCTTTCAACGTTCAATTGAGAGATTTGGCAACCCTGGGATGCCATCAGTACTCATTTTTGAAAGGAGGTGCAATAAAGAGTGAGAAAAAACGTCCTCTATAAAGAGGAGGTGGTTCTAACGTAATTCCTCTTGTTGAGTCCATAAATGAAAATGCTCCTTTTGTCTGATTCAGCTCTAGTTTCTCCCCCCCCCCCCCCCCTCCTTCCCAAAGATCTTCTTGGAGGGTGAGAGCCATTCAGCGACCGGGTTGACGACACTGTCAACGGACATCCCCGCTCCGTACGTTGGGAGTTCCAGCACATCACCAAATCCTAGTGAGGACTTCGAAATGTATTCGGTATCAGGATTATTTCGGACCTTGAGTTAAACATCTAAAACGCTGCAAATGATTACATAACGGTTTATTATTTACCAATAGATGCCCTCCTGCGTAGATCACGTTTTCTGTGGTCAATACCTACCCACCAGCTTCCCCCAGGAATGTCCTAATTCGTGTACTGGAGCCGGCCATCAGTTTCATAAAAATTCGTGGGATTCATTAATTCTATCATTAATACTATTTTTTGTTATTCACGAAGCATGAGTTTTGTTCAAGTTTCAAAAGTACCTATCAACAAAATTCAGAAGAGCCACCTTTCGTCAAATGAAATAATATCTCTGAACAACCAACTCGATTTTATGCAACCATGATATTCCCTAGCAATGATATCTGGGCTGGAAGTATACCGTTTCATTCACGTTCGTGTTAACGAAGCTGCAAACGAACGGCTGGACGTCCAACGCTCCGGGTGGCCTCGAAAAATTCTTTAACTCGAGATCAACTTAAAAACTATGCAAATCCCTGCACAACGGTTTATTATTACCCTTCTGTTACGGATCACAGCTCTCTGTATAGATAACCCGTCTATATAATATAATATGTACTATTCTGTACATATTACGTAGATCGCAGACCTTCCGTAGATTAGTACCCAACCCAGTACTCCCTACTATGTACCTACCTAAATCACGAGTTGCAACTACCTAATCACGAGTTGCTAAAATAACTCTTTCGACGACAAAGAGTAACTAAAATGGCAAAAAGAAACGCAAATAATGAAGTTCTGAAGGAAAATTGCTGATGTGGAGTGAAATAGATGCCCCTTCTGCGTAGATCACTGGTTTCTGTGGTCAATACCTACCTCATGGTAAACTATGGTGAACCGTTGTGTAATAACTTGCCCGTCAATAATATTTCAACGGTTTTTCAAGTTGCAGAAGTACCGATCAACAAAATCCAGCCCTTCTAGGTAGATGAACCGTTGAGTAATAATTTACCGTTGTGCAATAATTTACCGTTGTGTAATAGCTTACCATTGTGTAATAAATTACCCATCAATACTCCAACGTTTGTTCAATTTTCAGAAGTACCTACCAACAAAATCCAACAGTCCATCACTTATCAAATGAAATAATATCGCAGAACAACCAACTCGACTTCATACAGTCATCCTTCATTATAATCAGGTGCTCGCTAGTGATGATATCCGGGCCGGATTTATTATGCCGTTTGATTCACGATCGTGTTGACGAAGAATTTCGTGCACACGAACGGCTGGACGCACAATGCTCCGGGTGGACTCAAAAAATTGTTTAGCTCAAGACAAATTTAATAACGTAAAAACAACCATACCCTTCCATCGAATGTTTTCGAGCTACGGCGTTCTGAACGGGACGAATAAACCAAATTTCATCAATTTTGGCTCATGGTAACTAATAAAAGTGCTAGGTACGGCGTACGGACAGAATTTTTTTTATTGCATTTTCCGATTCAACATAACCTTGAAACGTAAACCATCAAATTTTGAGGGGGTTAGCTTTTTTTTTTTTTTTTCATGCTCGATTCCAAAGGTTCATTATTGAAAATAATAAACCAAAACGTTTAAAAATCCATATCCTTCTAATGAAAGTTTTCGAGCTAAGGCGTTCGGGAATTTCAACCCCTATTTGTCACCCCTTAGAGATGATTGACACTAACGCCGAGCATCGCGGACCAACTAGACTCCAAATGGAACCTACAAGCCGAATTTCATTAATTTTGGTTCATGGTAACTAACCAAAGTGCGAAGTACCTACGGCATACGGCGGACGGATAGAAGTTTATTCCATTTTCGGATTCTACGTACTTGATATGGAAACCATCAAATTTTGGGGGGGGGGGGGGGGGGGGGAGCTGAACCTTTCCTTTCCACGCTCGATTCCAAAGGTTCCAAAGGTTCCAAAGGTTGGTTTATTATTGAAAATAATAAACCAAAATGAGAAAAAAAGAAAAACTCTCCCATAACGGTTTGATATGTTCTGTATAGATAAATCTTCTGCCTAGACCTAGACCAATACTACGTACAACATGATACTACTGAAATACTCATAAACATACAGACGGACGATATTAATGCGGTCGAGTAATGGGCTTCCAAATGGAAACATATTCATCGAAATCCGACGGTAATTTCGTTTACACAATCGTCAAACGTTTCCTTGAAAACGCTATAGGGCACATCTGCATAATGCCGTAGATTTTTACTGGCCCACTGTTGTATAATAACGAATGATCTACTGTATGAATCCAGAATTTATTCATCTTACAAAAATGATAATAACTGAAACTGTAAGAATAGTAACGAAGTTGTTTGTTATTTTATAGCAACAATGCACTGAACAGATGATGGGATTATAACATTCAATCACTCCTTGTTATAATCGAACGCAGTCTTCTGGGTGAGGGGGAGGGCGAGATTTCTTGAACACCTACCTACGGGTGATTGCGCCAGTTATGTTAGATGGCTTGGGACCAAGTATTTTGGACTGGAGCCTGGACAACACGCACATATTCCAACATGATTGGGTTCAACATCGGGGCGATCGCTGCTAGCCATCGGGACATCCTGAGATGTACGAATCGCCTCTCCACGGTAGGTCAGTTCCAGCAGTAGGCAGCAGCAGTAGGATCTAGTACAAACAGTGGTTCGGCGGCCGTCTGGATATCTGATGATAAAGCCGTGGATGGACATTTGGGCATGATTTCACAACACGAACTCAATTCCAGATCATCGATGGATTGACCCGCACATTTCTCTTGGTACTAAACAAGTAGGTACCTACTTGAACGAAAAGTTCCATCTAGACGTAAAGTACGCTCACGTTCTAAACTAAAAATATGCTCTGTATTGGGCTCATAACCCGAGAATAATTAGGAATATCATGAGCGGTAAGGAATAATCTAAGCAATGAATTACTCAGTTATGCCAACAGAGTAGAACGTGACACCATCGTCACGGAATACGTTCTTCAATAATAATTAAACTTGAGACTCAGTGGATCGTGAATTACGATCATCTACCCCGACCGCAGCGACAAATACCTCGCGACAAGTCTAGCGAGACATACTTTTAGAAATACAGGCTGGCAGATAGGCAGGCATCTAGCCACAAACCAAATCCTAGCTTCTCGGGGATGTCCCAAAAAGGGTTATAAATCTCTCTCAATTTATTTTGGTCTCACTCGATCCAGCATACCAAAAAAATATTAAACTGGTCCTTGGGTTTGAAAGGTTTTCCCACGGGGTTATGATCACATTTTTTACCATACCACCATTTTGGCGCTGTATTATGAAAGGGACTATGGGAACCACATGGAAGCGCGAATAATTCTGTAAAGGCAGCTGCTTTGCACAACTCATTCCATTAGCCCGCTGACACCTCACACCCTACTAATCTGTCAAGCACCTACTGGATCCGGCGGCTAACATCATGACGTCACATCCCTCTAGGGCTTCCTAGAAATATTGAGTTACATACAACACGTTTGCGAACATTCAACGAATGCTACTATGTACGACCTTGTTACATTATTACGATATGGAAAACGCTTGTTATGGGGGTAAATAATTAGGTCTGTTTTGCAAAATAAAATTTCGAGACATTAGACCAATTTCACAAAACTTACATCTCAATTCGAAAATCACGACAGTGAAACTGGGCGATACGGCGGTTGTTGACAAGCCATTTCGCCTGTCTGATACCGACAGGAGGCATATTTAATCTCGAGTGGTGTGAAACACCTTCTGAATGTTGGAACACGATAAAACTTGGAATACGATAAAAATATATCAGACAGTGTAAACAAATTCTCAGCTGTTCAAATAGCCGACTGCGTCCAACGTGCTGAAATGTAGTCTTTTGAACTGCCTTTGGGTCAACAACCTCCGATGTTTATCATCAGCCATGGAAGATGATCTACAGATGTGTTGCTTTAACGTCGAAATTACTCTTATTATTTATTACTACATTATTCATTATTTTTCTCTACTTCCATAAATGCTCAAGCTTTTCAATTTATTTTCTTGTCGTATTTCACCAAGAACAAACAAACATACATTGTGACAGTCTAAGAGCCACTCCAACGTACGGATACTACCTACCTAATGGTACAACATCTAAAAACCCTGCAATCTATTACACAACGGTTTATTATTTACCTGTATAGATACCCCTTCTGCGTAGATCACTGTTTTCTGTGGCCAATACCCTCGAGCTCCCTTCAGAAAAGCCCTAAATGGAGTACTAGAGCCGGCCCGGGAATTAATGTTTCATATGAATGCGCGGGATTCAATAATTCAATCATTACTTATTTGTAGCTATTCACGAAGCATAAGGTTAACAATAAACCGTTGTGTAACAATTTACCTGTAAAGATGCCCCTTCTGCGTAGATAGTACAATAAACCGTTGTGTAATAATTTACCAGTGTGTAGTAATTTACCCAATAAACTTCAACGTTTGTTCAAGTTGCAGAAGTGCCTATCAACAAAATCCAAAACAGCCATCATTCGGGCGCGGGATTCAATAATTCAATCATTATTTATTTGCAGTAATATGAAGCATAAGGCAAATAATAAACCGTTGTGTAATGATTTACCTGTATAGGTGCCCCTTCTACGTAGACATCATAATGAAACGTTGTGTAATAATTTGCCCATCAATAATACTTCAACGGTTGTTCAAGTTGCAAAAGTACCTATCAACAAAATCAAGCCTCTTCTACGAAGATGGTATAATGAACCGCTGTACAATAATTTACCGTTGCGTAATATATAATTTACCATTGTGTAATAATTTACCCATCAATAATACTTCAACACTTATCGGTGCAAACGATCGGCTGTCTATTGAAAGTTTTCGAGCTGCGGCGTTCTAAAAATTTTAACCCCCTATTTTTAAAGAGATGACTGACGGTAACGCCGAGCATCGCGGACCAACTAGACCCCGAACGGGGCCTGCAAACCAAATTTCGTAAATTTCTGTTCATGGTAACTAAGAAAAGTGCTAAGTACGGTGTACGGCGGACAGACAGACATTTTTTTATTGTACTTTCGGATTCTACATACCTTGAAACGTAAACCATCAAATTTTGTGGGGGGGGGGGGGGGGGGGTTAAAAAATAATTGTTTTCATGCTCGATTCCAAAGGTTCATTACTGAAAATAATAAACCAAAATGGCGTAAGAAAGCATTCTTCCTTCCATGTCCCCTAAACTGACATAATCCACTGAGTACTTACGTACTGAAATAACAAAGCTTTATTGCCCAAAACACGTCATAAAAATCGAAGAAGGTTAAAATGTTAAATAATAATATTGGAAAGTTTTACAGAACGAACAATCGAAAAGTTGACGTCCGAGTGATGTAGGAGGATGGTAATAACATATATTTTTTTATTTACCCGAGAACCTCAAACGTGCCGCTCTCCGTTTCCTATTGATTTTTCCGTTTTTAGAAAAAACCACTCTGTTGCAGTTACGCCTGTTTCGCTACAAAATTTAGCTACCGCTCAACCAGAAGCCAACTAACTGACCTTAAATATCACGATTTCGCCAACTGGAATCCATGTAAACCGGTTTTCGTATAGGATTTTCCGAGATTCCGGGGTTCAGTTACCAACATGAAAGCTCTGAGCCTTATCCAACATCCGCAAATAGTGTAGGAGTCGAAATGATAGATACTCTAAACTTACCTATATTTTCTATACACTTCGGCAGGAACCTACAGAGCAAATTACTACAATGAATCAAACGCAAATGAAGAGCTTTTTTGCTATAATAAATTTGGATTACCTGATGGACGAACACATCTTCACCGGTATCTTTCCTGAAACAAGAGCGAATTCAACGGGTACAGTTTCTCCCTTTCACAAAACATAACCGAAAACTGATACCTAAATGAATTTTAGATATTTATGCTACTCAAAATTGGAAAATAAGAAAACACTTGTCAGAGGTTGTAAAATCGTTATAATTTATAAAGCTTTTTTAGTAGCTCGGTGTGTTTAATAATTAGAAAACGAAATCAGCCATGCAGCCATGCAGCCTAAATGGTAGATTTCCGAATCGACCTACCACCTACCTGAACTACTTTCTAATCGACACTACATTATTATAAACATTATATATTATGCATCATATTGGTTGAAGTATGTTATACATAATTACAACTGGACATACCTAATCTACTACACTACATTTCCCACCATTTTTAACCATAAAAATCCAAATTTTTGGATGCTATTAAATTGGAGAGAATCCAATATGAAAATACTATAAAAGGAAAGATTTATGTAGTAACCTAACGCATTCACTGGGTAATAGGGGCCATCCTAATTTACATATTTCTCTCCAGAACAACAACAAACAGTCAACAGCTGATGGCATCAGGCCAAGGGAATGAAGACAACGTTATCTTATCGGGGAGCATCACTCAGATCAACAACGAAAAGTTTTCTAGACAGCGAATCTTCCATCTAGCCTCAGCGTCCTATCTGCATCTACACAACTTTTGCATTTAACAAATTGATTTTCCTATGCCAACAATATCTTTCAACTTGTGTCTTCGACGTGAAAATCTCTAATCACAAAACTGTTCAAATCTGACTATTTGCAGATAAAAAATATTGAGTGTCAGTTTTCATGTAATTCATGTGTGCTTCGTATAGACTGCAAAGTCTCATGCGCAATATTATTATTATTAAAAGGAGAAACTTGTTCCATAATGGATTAGGTTGACAGTTTACTTCGGAAATTTACTCACTAGGCCATGACTGCATGACCTTTTTCTTATTGAAAAGCTAGGCAAATTCAGGGTTGCATTGTGCTCAGCAGGTGAATGGACTTCCTCCCCCACCCATCGCGAAGAATCGCAGTTTCGATCGTACATCGACATGGGACACATTTCATTCGACGAAGTCAATGTTAGCCGGCAATGAACCGTTCGATATATCGATCGAGTCGAGGTTTTGCATTTTCTTGTGGTACGTTGCGGGAGTCTGAGCATCTCTTCCTTCAAGGTCCTTTCCCGATTCAAGCCTTTGTTCTCTTGTCGCCCTCACTTTGACCGAGCAGCCCTGTCTGTCTGGATCAGTGATACAGAAATACTATTGTATTACTGGAATTCTATTTTATGTTTACACAAGTGGATCCGCTGACGACGAACATCACTTGAGGATCAAGTGTAGGCTGTACGTGAATTGCAACATTTCGAGACGCAAGACCCATAATTGATGGCGTTTTCAAGGCCATCCACGTCAGCGCTGTGGCATCGATTCCTGACGTCGTCGTGGCACCACGCGCCGAACTCAAATGGCCCTTAGCGTAGAATACAAAAACGTTGCTAGACCAAAATCATGGGGGGCTTTGCAGCGACATTGCCAATTTTCGGAAACCACCCTATCTCAACGAAAGAATGATTCTAACCGAGCAAAATTGCTCGATTCGGAGGATAAAGGAATTGGTCCAAAAACAGTCCAATATAATTTCATTAAAATGCGATACGAACTTTCGAAATTCCAGGCTAACTAACATAAAAAATCTAATAAAGTAGGTACACCAGTCGTGCACGTTAGAAATAACAAAAGGTTCTGCCAAAGCGCCTACAAAAATGCATCTACAGAAAAGAAAAATAGACAATTGTTTCACCTTTTTGTATTTCTAAAGAATATGAGGCCATATTTTTGGGATTCCCTCTTAGATATCTCTTATGAGCAGAAGAAGGTAAGGATATTTTAGTCGGTTCCTTTGACAATGCGTCGCTTATGTCATACTGCATGACTGGAGGGTGGGGCAAAGTTTCTATAGCCTCTCCAGCACCCCTAATGGACGGCGAGGAGGGGCAGTTGTAGGGGTGTGGAGGGGGTTATCGATTTCTACCAGCTCTCATCCTCCGCCTATTGGGTGGTCTAGACTGCAAAACTCCCCTCCTTCGTATCACGTGAGGATTAGAAGAGGCTCAAACCTGCCTTGAAATGAGTACCAACTAGCAGGAGGTTGTCGGTATCTTGATCACCAACAATTCTAATGTTGGAGTGTTCTAATAGGTTGGCAAAACTCACCACCTTCGTTTCAAGTAAGGATTACAGGGCAAGGCTCAAACCCGATAGACACGCCCGTCACCAAGAAAGGTTTACGCCGATAGGTTATGAGCAGCAAAGCAAATCGCTTGACGTCAGGAATCCAACGACACACCAACTATTCTGATGGTAAAAGCTGATCAGGTTTTACAGACCGTCAAAAATCTGTATTTAATACCAGAGGTCAGGTCGATTTCATGTTTCTCTGGCATTGCCTTGATTGTTTTCCGGACAGCATGGTTGAACTATTTCGCAACGATTCAACACTGATCCTTAGATTATGCCACTTCTAGAATTTGTATGCTTCTGCTGTCAAGTAGGTAGATCAACAAATCGTTTCGCAAAATGCCTGCGGGAGGAAGAGGTGAATCAGCGGATCGACGAGATATTTTAATAGGTACTGTGTTACTAGGTACCCTTGAATATTGCTTGTTCGATTCAATCGGTTGATTTCAAAGTCAGAGCACTGAAAATAAAAAACAGGGATCGGGCGTGGAATGAAGCGGGAAGGATGGCATTGAGCGATGTGGGACAGTCATTTGAATACGTGGGATGGCAGACTGACTCAGTTTGCGAGCTGAGAGCTGGTCGGTGTCGTAATACTGGCGTGTACGGGTGGAGGGGTGGAGGAGGTGTCCCTCTCCAATCAAATCATTACAATGAAACGACGCACACACTGCATACAGTGGTAGATATATCCAAGAGCCTTCGTTGACAGGACGTCCAAAGAGAAATACAAATCCATCTCCCGGATTCTGCAGGTTTACAGCTATTTTCCATTCTATGAGCCACGCAGCATGTCCTTCTTCAACTGAAACTCTACACTACACATAGAGGTATATTTAGGGTGCCATCCTTAACACTGTCCCCATGGAAATCCTAAACCAATATCCCTGATTTTTGCCGTATTTTCCGAAGAAGGAGCCTCTCCAACGTTCGGCAGTAAAGCACTGAAATATCTAGCGTCGACAGGCGATTAGAAGGCAACTTGATAAAACTGAGTTCAGACAAGAGTTTATCACCAGGCACACGCTTCCCCGGTGATCCAAACAATAAACGAGGGCAGCTGGCTGTACGCCACAGTGTAGGTAATATACATTTGTGAGATAGCAACTGCCTTCTAGGTGTACCTAATCTTTTTTATTACCAACCTGGGTTCATGAAAAAGGGATCATTCAACTACCAATCAGCCCAGCAATTTTTTAATTTACGCAACTGATACGTCTTGAATAATAATAATAATAATAATAATAATAATAACGGTGATGGTAGGTATTAAACAATTATGAGGCTTTCAAACATTTATTGTGAGAATGGGAAAGCAATATGACACACATCTGAGTTCTTTTATAATACAGAATGTATACACAAAAGGGGAACGAGGATTTTGAAATAACAAGTTGGAGAGAGGGAGTGTAACCTTCCTATTCCGTGATAAGCCCGGATATCGATCTGTGGGGGTCGTATGCTGTGAGGTCGATGGATGGGGGGAGGGGGGTCACAAGGCGCAAAAAAGAGCTGAACCCCAACAATGCCATCTCACAGAAGATACGAACTGAAACTGAAGTACCAAAACCATTTCAAAGAAAAACGGAGTTATTGAAAAAATAGTCTTTTCCACTAATACACGAAAAAACGCAAAAAACCACTGTTATACCGGTTTCGGTGATCAAACCATCGTCAGTAACAAACAAAACTTTCTTCGCGAGTGATTTAGTTCGTACCAAAACCATCTTCACCAAGCTTTTTTCTAGGTCCACTGCGGTTCATCTTCATAATAAGAATGAGTGCCGCTACAGGAGGTAATAGAGAGAAATTTGTTGGGTAAAAAAAGGGGGAAAAAGCCGAGTATAAAAAAACTGAACAATAATTTTATGCTAAACAAATGTTAGAATATTAAAAGCTGATACAACAAAATTTTGAAGTCAGCGCAAAATTTAAACTAAAGTGTATAGTAGATAATTAATTAATCCCAAAGTTACCCGTTTAATATACACACTTCTCACTTACCTATATTTGGTACTTAGGTATTATACGGAGGCCACTAGTTTTGAGGGGGTATATACCTAAGTATAGGTATACAATGTAGGTACACCTAATATCCCTAAGTAGGTATTACTAGACCTACCGGTGGCTCACCAGAAATCAATAATATTTTTGCTAGTATTGGTTAGTAAATATGGTTCTTTTCGGTTATACCCCCCCCCCAGTCAAGAGCCCACCGTCCCAGCTCTACTTGTCTTGTTTTCTGGTATTTTATACCTAACATTACATTCCACTAATCTATTCAGAAGTCCCAAACAACCTGCTCATTCACGGGATAGTTTCTGGGATTGTTTATCTTTTTTGAGATGCGAGCGCTAGCGAGCATCCAGATCGCTTGACAATGCGAGCGGCAGCGAGCAGTAGGTACTTTTCGGTAGATACTTTTCGGTTGGAACGCTCGACTCACAACAATACTAGAATAGTTCTACTACAACATCTATAACAATTTAACCTTCTGTAAGTGCCGCGGCGCGTTTCGTAATGGTGGCCTCCGTTTAATACTCAAGTACCCTATATTTTTAGCGAATGCAATAATCCAATATTAATATTTAATAATATTAAATTATTGCAGTCTACTATTACGGAAGCAACAAAATGAAACAGACGTGCAGTTTGGTACATGACATCATAATAATAGCGAATGCAATAGCGATAGAATTTATCGCCATCTATGTTTACGCTTATAAGACGTTGTACCCACTATGAACGTACGAGCCATAAGTACCAACGGTAAATCTACCTTGCCAGCGAAGTAATTCAGTGGAAGCAATGAACAGATAATCCGTGTTCCAAGTACTTCTCCACTTGTATAATATGGCACTCTACCTTCATACTGTATTCCTTAGTTTTTTTGTTTTTACACATTTTAATTAACATTTGGCGCCGACTTCAAACATTTTGTTGCATCGGCTTTGAATCAATCATGTACGTATTTGTTCAGCATAAAAATTATTTTTCGCTTTTGAATTATTATAACTTTTTTCTGTGGTCAACCTTACCCTAGTGCTTCCCCCAGGAAAACACTAAATCGAGTATTCGAGCCAGCCAGGCAATTACAGTTTCATGAACTATGCGGTGGATTCAATAATTCTGTCATTAATTATTATTTGTTGTTATTCACGAAGCTTAACGTTTTTTCATGTTACAAAAATATCTATCAACAAAATCCAAAATAACCATAACTCTTCAGGCGAAATAGTATCACGGAACAAACAGCCAACTCAATTTCATGCAGCCATGAGTGATTAAAATAAGCTGTTCCCTAGCACTGATACCTGGGCTGGAAGTGTACCGTTTCATTCACGATCATGTTGACGAAGCTTTTCCGTGTCGACGAACGGCTGGACTTACAATGCCCCGGGTGGTCTCAAAAAATTCCCAAGTTCGAGATCAATCTTAAAACGTTAAAAAAAACTGTAACTACCCTTCCACTGAGTTTTCGAGCTACGGCGTTCTGGAAATTTCGACCCCTATTCTTCACCTCTTAAAGGTGATGCCGAGCTTCGCGGACCAACTAGACCTAAATGGGACCTACAAACCAAATGTCATTAATTTTGGTTCAAGGTAACTAGGGAAGTGGGAAGTAGGCGGACGGCCAGAAATTTTTCTATTCCATTTTCGGATTCTACGTACCTTACAACGGAAAAAATAATAAAATATTGATGGGGGGGGGGGGGGATGTCTTACGCTCGATTCCAAAGGTTCATTATTACATCAAGGTGAGAAACAGGGGTTGAAACTTCCAGAACGCCGTAGCTCGAAAACTTTCAATAGAAGGGTAGTTTTTTTACGTTTTTAATTGAGCTCAAACTTTAGAATTTTTTGAGAGACCACCCGATGTAGACCGTTCGTCTACACCGAAAAGCGTCGTCAACATGATCGTGAACGAAACGGTATGCACTTGATGCATACCCAGATAGCACTGCTAGGGAACAACTGATTATACTCATGGCTTCACGAAATCGAGTTGGCTGTTCCGCGATATTATTTCATCTGAAGAATGATTGCTGCTTTGCTTTTTGTTGATAGTCTTTTCTAACTTGAACAAACGCCTTCATGAATAACAATAAATAATGATTAATGATAGAACTGCTGAATTACCGCATATTCTATGATGCTGTTATTGCCCGGCCGGCACCAGTAGGTACACACTCGATTTAGGACTTTCCTGGGGAAAGGGGGTAGGTATTGACCACAGATAACTGTGATTTACGCAGAAAGGGCTTCTATACAGGTAAATAATAAACCACTGTGTAATAATTGGCAGCGTTTTATTACATCACAGCTGTTTTCAAGTCGGTTTTTTAAAAACTGATTTTTCATTTTCTGCTTTTTGGTGCCATCAACATATATTTTTGTAAACAATTTCAGATTTTTTTAAACATATTGTTATTCCTGTTCCTATATCTGTATTGGTCGGGTTGTTGGGTAGGAGCCTGGTGGAACTCGCAGCGCGCTGGTGAGTTCTGGGTTATTAAATATAAAAGATCAATAATGATTTATCGATAACGATTTATCGATCCAACATGATGGAGTAGAAACACCTAGTACCGGTAGTATTACTAGCCTAGTACTAATTCAGTAATGGTCAAATATGAGCCTAGTTAGACATGAGTAACGTATCATTAACAGTCATGCAAAAACCTTACGCAATAATATATTTCGGCAGCCCCCAAAACACCAACACTGACTATACTAGCAAAACAATATACCTCATGCCACCTTGATACCATCATTACTGGGGGCTCTACAGTATTTTGCAGGCTGTTTTCTGTCGTCAAATCGTGTAATTTATGTCAAGCACCAGAACTCGAAGTATAACTAGCCTAGTACTGGCCACATACTGGGCCAATCCTGGAATGGGACCACCGGGGAAATCGGTCCAGTAGATTCGGAATAATCGATGGACAAATATTAAAAAAGAATACAGAAACAGGTCAAATTGAGAACCTCCTCCTTGGTCGGTTATAAATGCAAATAATGTAAAATGTGAAAGTTAATCCAACAAAATTATACCATGTACTTTCCGTCCGTTATTTCGACTTGAATTTTTCCACGCTCTGGTTATAAAGCAAAGTACAATGGATTGCAACAAAAACATATTTCTTACCTGTTGATGAACCCGTATCCGCTCTTCACGTTGAACCATTTTACGGTACCGGTTACTTTGTGGGCTGAAACAACAGAAATCATTTCAATAAAATGCGTCATAGCTATTTATGATATATATATATTTATACAAAAATGAATGTTTCTTTGCCCCGTATGCGTTTCTATACCATTCACCTGATTTCCGATTGCGGTTTTTTGTGACATAAGAAGTGGTGAGGATAGTGAAAATCGCCTCAGCGAAGGTTTCCGAAATCCCCCCCCCCCCCCCCCTCCGCCTACAACAATTCAAAACAAGTATGGGAAATAGGTAATAAAATAATCAACGTCGATGAGAACTCCAGATAGTAATGAAAAACACTGCAAAGTCCTTGTCACATGGGTTTATTATTCTATTGGACATACACCGAAATGTTGGCTGTTCATTTATTGTATCTTTCATGTAAAATAATTGAAATAGCTATTTTCCAACAATTTTGGACCCCATGAACACGAATTCGGCTCCTATTTTTTTTTTTTTACAGATTATCTTTGATTATTGATAGTGCCATTTAATTGTCTTGATTCGCCTGTTTAAACTGCTTCTAGTGTTATTATACAAATGCATGTCGATTTCAGACAATTTCCCAGGTTTTTGACTCATGAATTTTGGGAGCTGAACCTTCGTTACAACCTCAATTCTTCACTCCGGTCAAAATAAACTTCATATTCGGCCTTCTTGCCCTAAAAAACTTGGAAAACGGTACCTCGCAAGCTCGTGTTCAGTGAAACCTCAATAAACCTAGAAAAACCCTATTTTTACACCCATTTTTCTCCCATAACACCACTGGGTGTATTCCGATCGGGCTGCCGAGCTTTGGAGCACGACTAGTACCCAAAGACCCAAACTTAATGCGGAAGAACAACGATTTTAGACCAAAATCTAACGTAAATTCATGGCTGAAACTATGATAGAACCTCAATTTTCCACTCAAAAATCGACTTCATATTCGGTCTCCTCGCCCTGAAAAACACGGAAACCGATACCTCACAAGCTCGTGTTACTAAAACACCGAAAACCCTATATTATAGTCCATGTTTCACCCATAACGCCCTTGGGTATATACACCCATACAAAAAAATATATATACCCATGTCACAAGGACTTTGCAGCGTTTTTGGAATCTACCCACCTTGAAACGGAAAAGAAAAAATTTTGAGGGGGTGTTATAAAATTTTTTTGCTGAGCGAATACATAGGTGTATTATTCACAGAATAATTTTTTTTTTTTTTAATATCATCTTTATTGTTACAACTGTGTGTACACATCTAGTAACTTCACTCTGTTAATTAATTTAACGTATTGTGGTTCATAGATCACTACCTACTACCACTCATCACATCACTTCAGTGAGATGTAACTAGGTCCAGAGGTTTGGTCCTTTTCAGTCTTCGTAAATCGCCGCTGTTGTCCAGGAGGTTCAGTACTTCAACATTCCTGTGCTTGTGGAGACGGTTCTCATGATCCGTTGCTCGATTTTTTACAACTTCGCTCACCATCTTAATTTTAAGGTCGCGATGGAGGTCATCCGTTCGGATATACCAGGGGGCATTGACTATGCTCCTGAGGATTTTGTTTTGTGTTGTTTGGATAATTTTCAAGTTAGTTCTCATGGTGCAGCCCCATAACTGGCAGCCGTAAGCCCAAATCGGTTTGATCCCTTGCTCGTACAGTAGCATTTTGTTATGTGAAGGCAGTTGGGATTTTCTTCCGATGAGCCAGTAGGTACATCTTCTTGAATTTTAGGTTTATTTCTTCCTTCTTCTTCTTCACGTGCTCCTTCCAACGGAGCTTCGCGTCCAGAGTCATTCCGAGGTACTTAGCTGTATTTGCATATGGAACAATCTGGGAGTTTATTTCAATTGGTATAGGGCTCACTTTCCTGTATGTAAAGTTAATGTGCGTTGACTTAGCTTCGTTGAGTTTTATTCTCCATTTTTTGGTCCATTGATGGATGCTATTCACGGATTCCTGTAGTTTTTCCGAGGCTTCCTCGACTGTAGAACCTACTGCCAGGATTGCTGGGTCGTCTGCGAACGTCGCTGTCACAGCTTCTGCTGATTTTGGGAGATCCCTTGTGTATAGTAGATAGAGTACTGGCCCAAGGACGCTACCTTGAGGTACTCCTGCTTTTATTACACGTAATTGGGAGTATTCATCTTCGTGTTTTACCCTGAAATGCCTTTCTGTTAGATAGGACACCAAAATCCTATAATACTGGGTAGGGAGATCCCTGTGTAGCTTTGCTTGAAGCCCCTTATGCCAGACTTTGTCAAATGCTTGAGAGACGTCAAGGAATACTGCTGAGCAGATTGCCTTCTCTTCAAAGCATTTCTCTATCACGCTGGTGATCCGGTGTACCTGATCGATTGTTGAATGCTGCTCTCTGAATCCGAATTGGTGATCTGGGATTAAATTTCTCTCCTCGATTATAGGTTTTAATCTCTTTAAGAGGAGTTTCTCAAAGAGCTTGGAGATAATTGGTAAAAGGGAGATGGGTCGGTAGGACTTTTTTTCATATGTTGGTTTACCTGGTTTGGGTATTGTCGTGAGTCCCTCCCGGAACTCCAACTCACTAGAATTAAGTTCTCGCCAAAAACAACCTGTGAAAATAAGGCTCTGGGAATAAACGGTAAGAGTGGGGCAACCGACGCAGGATCCGGCTCAACCTGAAACCCCACCACCAGGGTGGGGACTTCAGGGTCTATATAACCCCGGATCCTGCGCCATTTTCGCCATTCTACGTCTCCTCTAGCTGCTGGCTACTCTCTCTCTCTCCTCATACCTCCTCTCTTAAAACTCACTTCTCAAATGCTCTCCTAGTAAATTCACACACACAGTAAATTCACACTCACCCATTTCATCAGAGTTAGGTGGAGGTCTCGCCCTTAACCAACCCTGATGAAACACACTACACGCTCGGTGGAGGTCCGCCCTTAACCGCACACACTCGCTACACCAATTTACCACTAAATTCACTCACACACATTTCATCAGGATCAGGTGGAGGTCTCGCCCTTAACCGATCCGGATGACACACACTACACGCTCGGTGGAGGTCCGCCCTTAACCGCACACACACTCACTTAAATTCAACACACACATAAATTTAGTCAGGTATGGTGGAGGTCTCGCCCTTAACCAACCTGACGAAATTTACCACACACTCGGTGGAGGTCCGCCCTTAACCGCACACACACACACACACACCTAAACTCCACGCACCTCATGCATTTAAATTCACTAACTTAAACTAACTTCAACCTTTTCAACACACGCTCGGTGGAGGTTCGCCCTTAACCGCAAACACACCTAAAAATCACACACACCAATTTTAGCCTTAAATTCACTCCTATCCTACATCCAACTACCTCCACCTCTCATGGTGAATTTTACATCAACTTAAATTCACCATAGGTATCATTATCACCTCTGCTACTTTCCACTGCAGTGGTACGTACTGCAGCCTAAAAGACGCATTGATTAGGTGTAGGAGTTTCTTTAGCCCTTTTTCTGGTAGTTCTTTCAAGATTTTCCCAGTTATAAGATCATAGCCTGGAGCTTTCTTTGGACTGAGGTTGAACATGATCTCATTTTGGTTTATTATTCTGTGAATAATACACCTATGTAATCGCTCAGCAAAAAATTTTTATAACACAAACTTTTTTCTTTTCCGTTTCAAGGTGTGTAGATTCAAAAAATGCAATGTCCATCCGCCGTCCGCCGTACGCCGTCCGCCGTATCACGTGTACAGGCTTTTCAAACTTTTCAGCCCGATCGGAATATACCCAGGGGTGTTATGAGTGAAAATGTGTGTGAAAATAGGTACTTTTTGCGTTTTAGCAACATGTTGGTAACATGAGCTTTTGAGGTATCGTTTTCCATGTTTTTGGGGACGAGAAGATCGAATATGAAGTCGATTTTGGCCAAGGAGTGGAAAATTGAGGTTGTACCAGATGTTCAGCTCCCAAAATTGATTTTTTATGAGTCAAATACCTGCGAAATCACCATCAATTTGTAGAATAACACTAGAAAAAGTGTCAACACGTGGATCAAGACGATTAAATGGCACTACCAATGATCAAAGATAATTTGAAAAAAAAAAAAAAAGATCGTACCTACCTAATTTGTGTTTTGGGGGCCAAAATTGGTGGAAACCATCAGAAATAGCTATTTCAATTATTTCACATGATACAAACAATAAATGTACAGCCAACATTTCTGTAGAATAATAAACCCCATGTGACAAGGACTTTGCAGCGTTTTTGAGTTCTTGAATGGTAATAGGCCGAATTTCCATTTCATCTGACTTTTCTATCATTGTAGCATCCTCATCTGCGGTCTGCCTTGGGAACGGGGTAAATGTTTCCTCAAGGTGGTTAGCAAACAAATCTGCCTTTTCTTTGGCACTCCTCGCCCAATATCCATCTTCTCGTTTAATAGGCGGTATTGGTATTTTGGGCCGCTTAAGTCCTTTAGTTGCTCTGTATAAAGAATAGTCCGTGTCTTTTCCAGCAGTGAGGCTCTGCAAGTTGATAGCCAATGTTTCATCTTCAATTTCTTGGTTTAGAGCTTTGAGCTCATTGCACAGCGCATTCAGCTTTCTTTTGTTTTCTGCAGAGCGAACCCTTTGCCAGGCTTTCCTAGCTTTTCTTTTGGCCCGTACCAATTCCCTTACTTCGAGAGGGTAGTTGGAATGGTAGAAAGGTTTCTTCCGGTTGATTGGGGTGCAGGACCAGCACGCCTCTTGGATGTTTTCGGTCAATCGTTCAACCTCTGTTTCCAGTTCATCTGATGTTCTGATGGGCACGTGTAAATCAATGCTTTCGGACAGTGTTTTTCGGAATAACTCCCAGTTACTGTGCTTATTAGTAAGTTTTGGGGTCTCTTCTCTGAGGATTACCGAGTCACTTAGCGTCATGATCACAGGAGAGTGATCAGACGAGAGGCCATCGCTATCCTCAGTATGTATGTAGTTACCCGATATTCCTTTTACTATAAAGAAGTCCAGGAGATCTGGTACTTTATTCACATCTGTTGGCCAGTACGTAGGCCCTCCTCCAGAGTGAAAATTGCATTTAGTTTCTTGACCTGCTGCAAACAATTGTACTTGTCGTGAGTCCCTCCCGGGAACACTCCTATCATATTAAGTTCTCACCAATATCCAAACGCCAAACTAAAGCTCCGTAAATAAAGATATGAGTGGGGACAGGCGACAGAACCCAGGGTTACTCAACCTGGGGCCCCACTACCAGCTCCCAGCAAGGAGCTGGAGGGAGAGGCCCCCAAGTACTATAAAACCCCGGATCCTGGCGCTCAAGCTTCATTCGACACTTCCTCTAACCAGCTCTCTCTTCTCTCTCTTACCTTACCTCCCAGATGATCGGTTGAATACAGCCGCCTGGGAATTTCACCTCCTCTCTCCTCTCTCCTCCTCCTCCTTGTCTAGATGATCGGTTGAATACAGCCGCCTAGACAAGGGACCTCTCCTTTCCTCTCCTTCACCTAGATGAACGGTTGACTACAGCCGCCTAGGTGAAATTCCCTCATCCACCTCTCTCTCCTCCAAAGTCGTAGATGTTCGGTTGATTACAGCCGCCTGCGACTTTTCCTCACCTTCCTTCCACACCACCTCTCTCTCCTCCAAAAGTCGTAGATGTTCGGTTGACTACAGCCGCCTGCGACTTTTCCTCCTTCTCTCTCCTTTACCTAAATTCACTCACTCACCTTCCACGCCACCGTGATGAGAATTTTAAATTCATCACAGTGGTGAACCCGACGTTCACTCAACCTTCTTCCTTCCCACCTTCCCACCTCATGTGTCGCCCCAGTCAAATAGTTCGGTGTCCCAAATTTTAAATTCAAAATTTCATCCAGTGAGTGTAAATTCGCAATTCTTGGCCCACACCTCACCGCTCAACTCTCAACTCAACGCACCACCGCTCCCGCCGATTGCGAATTTCAAAATTCAAAACCACGTCAAATTTTTGAATTTTAGTTACAGAAATGGACCCGAACTCACCGACACCGCCGCTCCTGCGACCAGCCACACTGCAGCCGCCCGCCGCTGCGACATCCGACGCATTGGCCGACAACCCTTTCTCCACGCTCTCCCCGCCGACCTCTGCGACATCGGACACCGCCGCCGCCGCCGCTACGGCCGCAGCCGCCGCCAACGTCATGACGGCGTCCGCTGCGTTCCCTCTGTCGCTGCCCCCCTTCTACACGCACGACCCGGCACTTTGGTTTTTCCAAGTGGACGCAGCATTTTCGGCCGCCAACATCCGCAGCCAGAAAACCCGATATTCCCGGATCATTTCGCTACTGCCCTACGAGATCCTGCTGCAGACCTCTGATATCTCCCCCGACGCCGCCGCTGCGTACGACGACCTCCGCAGCCGCCTCATCAACACCTACCAGCCGTCGAAAATCGCCCGAGTCGCCGCCCTCTCCCAACCTCAACACCTCGGCGACCAGAAGCCCTCCCACCTCTACCGACGGCTGCGACACCAGCTGCAGGGGATTATGACCGCCGACATCGCACGCACGTTCTGGTTACGTGCCCTTCCCCACCCCGTCCAGATGGCCCTAGCCAGCCATCTCGACGGCCCCGACGAGCCCCTCCTACGGCTCGCGGACACCGTGCACGACTTGGCCGCTGCGGCCGCCGTCGGTGAGGTGCGTACGCCGCGCCACCCCCCGCCTTTCCGGGACCGCACACAATCCCGGGACCGCGGCCGGGCACCCTCCCTCGACGGACGTCGACCCCTTTCGGCGGATCGCCGACGCGACTCGTCCGCCGACCGCCGCCGCCAGCGCTCACCCGAGCGCCGCAAAGCATCCCCTCCCCGCCAGCGCAGAGGACGGTCCCCAGCAGCTACGCGCGCGTCCAACTCGGCCCGCCCCACCACAACCGACTACCTCCCTGCGGACCCCCCCCACCGTTGTTTCTATCATGTAAACTTCGGTGGGGAGGCCCGCAAGTGCCAACCCCCCTGCTCCTTCGCCCCTAAGCAGGGAAACGCAGCCGCCCGCCGGTAAATCCGGCGGGCCCCCCTCCTCGCCGACACGGGGGGGACCATGCACATACCCCCCCCGCCCGCATTCACACAGCCACCACCACCAAGCCACGCTACCCCTCCTACGCCGCCGCCACGGCAGCCAACCTCCCGGCCACGCCTACAGCGCCGCCGAACCCCTCACCCCACCACCACCGCAACGGACCCTCACCGCCCGCCACCAGGGCTACCAACCTTCCGGCCGCCACTCACGCCGCCGCTGCCGTTCCCCCACCTCGGAACGGAACCTCCCCGCCCGCCACAAGGGCAACCAACCTTCCGGCCGCCACTCACGCCGCCGCTTCCGTTCCCCCACCTCGGAACGGACCCTCCAAGCCCGCCTCCAGGGCACAACCCCCTCCGGCCACCACTCAACCGGCCGCTACCGTTCCCCCCCCCCCCCCCCCCGGACCAGAGCGAAGCCTCCTCCTACCAAACCAGCCAAACCCCCTACAGACCCCACCGCTCCCCCCCTCCGGAACAGCAACAAACCGCCCCGCGTCTCCTTCGCGGAGGACCTGCCACCGCCACCACACGTCCCTACCTCCGCCATCAAACACAACGCCCTACCGACCCACCAGCGACTTTTCCTGCGCTGCAGGAAAACTAATGTTCCTTTCCTGGTGGACACGGGGGCGGCGCTGTCGATATTCCCCAACAACATCCTCCGTCGTCAGGCGCGCTGCTACCGGCAGCTTCTCTACGCCGCCAACGGTACCACCATCCCCTCGTACGGGACGTACCGCTCCTCAGTTCATATGAGCGGGCTCGCGTACGAGTGGGAGTTTACCGTGGCGGACGTGGAGAAGGCGATCCTGGGGGCCGATTTTCTTGCCTACTTCGGTCTCCAGGTCGACGTCCGGAACGCGCGCCTGATCGACCCCGCCACCAAAACACCCATACCCGGATTCATTCACGCCATCGACCACCCCCCAACACAGTTTGAACGCCTCCTCCTCAACTACCGTCCCCAGCGCCGCCCCTCTGCACACATCTCCACTGTCCAGCACCATATTGAGACCACAGGACCACCCATCACCGCAAAAGCCCGCCGCCTACATCCCCTTCAGTTGTCGAAGACCCGCCAACACTTCGACAAACTCATCGCCGACGGTATCATACGCCCCTCAAAATCCCCTTGGGCTTCTCCGCTCCACATCGTCCAGAAGCCCAATGGGGATATCCGCCCCTGCGGGGACTACCGGCGGCTCAACTCCAAAACCACACCGGACCTCTATAATGTCCCCCACCTGCGTGACTTTTCGTCACATCTCCATGGCGCCACTATCTTTTCCACCCTTGATATTTCGCGAGCGTTCCATCACATCAACATCCACCCCCCCGACGTCCCGAAAACCGCTATAATTACCCCGTTCGGGTTATTTGAATATGTGAAGATGGGCTTCGGATTAAGGAACGCGGCGCAAACTTGGCAGCGGTATATGGACAGTATCTTGCGAGGCCTGCCTTTCGTATTTTGCTTCCTCGACGATATACTGATCGCCTCCAAGACCCAGGAAGAACACCTCGCCCACCTACAGCAAGTCCTCAACATCTTTTCCACCGAAGGCCTCCTAGTCAACACAGACAAATGTGTCCTCGGCCAACCCTCCGTCCGCTGCCTCGGCCACCAAGTATCCTCGGACGGCATCACACCCCTCCCGGACAAGGTCCACGCAATTATTGACTTCCCGCAACCCCGCACGGTCACCGAGCTCCGCCGCTTCCTGGGTATGCTCAATTTTTACCGTAGACACATAAAACACGCCGCTCAACATCAACAACCACTCATACACGCCATTCCCCAACCCTCCAAAAAAAATGATAACCGCCCCATCACCTGGACCCCCCAACTCTCCGCCTCCTTCAAAATTTGCAAACAGGACCTAGTAGACGCCGCTCTATTAGCCCACCCCGACCCTCACGCTCCCCTTTCCATCACTACCGATGCGTCCGATTGGGCCATCGGGGCAGTGCTCCAACAGCACACCGGCGCCACCCCCCAACCCATTGGCTTCTTTTCTAAAACCTTATCCCCCACCCAGAAAAACTACTCTACCTTCGACAGAGAACTCCTCGCCATCCACGAAGCCATAAAGCACTTTCGTGACTTCGTGGAGGGCAGGCAGTTCTCTGTCATTACAGACCACAAGCCCCTCACCCACGCCCTCCTTCAAAATCGCAAGTCCGCCTCCCCGCGTCGCCTCCGGCAGCTCGAGTTTATCGGACAGTTCACGTCCGATATACGATATCTGCCGGGGGCCGACAACTGCGTGGCGGACGCACTCTCCCGACCCACCCCTATCCCCGCGCCGGTGGCGGAGTTGCTGCCATTCCCTTCCCCTCAATCCATCAAATCTAAGCAAACTCCACATTCCGACCCTGCCCTCTCCAATCTCATTTCCGCCTCCAAATTGGAACAGCTGCCGCCCCTCGACCTCTGGTGCGACGTAACGGCCGATACACCGCGCCCGTACGTCCCACCGGAGCTGAGGCGGCAGTTGTTCCTCCACTATCACTCCCTTCACCATCCTGGCATTCGGGCTAGCCGGGACCTTATCAAAACGCGGTACTTCTGGCCCCACATGAACACAGATATTCGTAACTGGGTTCTGGGGTGCCAGAAGTGCCAGCGGTTTAAGGTCTCGGCCCACCCCCATGTCCCACCTCAAACCATTCCCGACTCCCTGCCGTGGGAACACGTTCATCTGGATTTAGTGGGTTGCGCGTTTTTGAGCCCCAGAATTCGTGTTTTGCATTGAAATCACCCCCTATAATGAAGTTATGTCCGATTTCGCGAAATAAGTCCACGTAGTCGTCTTTTTTCAGAACATACCTAGGTGGGCAGTATATGGCAGCAATGTTGATAGTTCTGTTTTTTGTACTCACTTGTACTGTGATGACTTGCATTTTTTCGATCTCTATTTTCAGCTGTTCCGAGTGTTTGATATTGCTCTTTATAAACACAGCCGAGCCTCCCCGTGCGCGATCGGCGGGGTGGACGGAGCGATAAATGTTATAACCTTTGATATTTGCGTAGGATGTTCTTGTTAGGTGTGATTCCGAGATCAAGCATACGTCAATTTTTTCTTGATTGAGAAAAATCTCTAGTTGGCATTCCAGGTTGCTATACGGAGTGTATTATGGCCCATATTTTTTGTAATTTGAGAGTTGCAGTTCTATTTTATCTAGCCTGTGGAATATAATTTGATTTATCTTACTGTGGTCTTCCAGTTTTTCCAGCACTAGTGCTAGCATATTTTCTGTGGTGGGTTTTACTTTCTGAACCTCTTTTACATTTTTGTTATTTGCGCATAGGAGACTTCTCCCTTGGACCATTTTTGACTCATACCTTTAGAATTCGATACACTCTCTCTTCTACCAGGTACGGTGGTTGTGTCAACGTCATCAATTGCAAAGGCGACCACCCCGCGAACTATCGCGGGTGTGAAGTGGCAAAGGAACTTCAAAGGCTCCGTGATAAAAGGGATAAGCCGGCCAGAAAAGACACAATCACAGAATAATACTCGTAAACCAAAAAAAGGAGCGTACCTAATTTGTGTTTTACGGGCCAAAATTAATGGAAACCATCAGAAATAGCTATTTCGATTATTACGCATGAAAGTAACAATAAATGAACGGCCAACATTTCTGTAGGTAAGTCCCGTAGAATAATAAACCCATGTGACAAGGACTTTGCAGCGTTTTTTGGAATCTACGCGCCTTGAAACGAAAAGAAATACACTGCCAAGGTGATGGCACAGGAGCTTCCTCGTCACACTCAGAGTGACCCATTATAAAATAGAACAGACTCGGAAGCAAAATAACAACATTACATTACATTACATTACATTACATTACATAACATAACATTACATGAAATATACATATTATACATAACATGACTTCCATAATACATTACGTCCATTATACATAACTAGCCTGACCGCTCGCTTCGCTCGCTATCCGAGATTCGCTGTACGCAGTATCATGGAACCAACAAACGACGGAAAAATCCCATACCCTACCGGGTATTTGTGCCCAATTTTATCAAAATCCGTCAAGCCATTCAGGAGTTGACCATGGTCGACCATATTTCCGCTATGGTCAGGGAATTAAAAATGCGCCTACGTTCAACTTGGGAGGCTACCGGCTATTCGTGCCAAATTTGGTCGATATCCGTCAAGCCATTCAGGAGTTGACCATGGTCGACCATAGTTCCGCTATGGTCAGGGAATTAAAAATGCGACGTCGCACAACTTGGGAGCCTACTGGATATTCGTGCCAAATTTGGTCGATATCCGTTGAGCAATTCGGGATTCGACCATGGAGGGGCCCATGGATGCGCTAAGGTCGACCGCGGGGGTAGTCCGAAGGGTCAATCGTAGATAGAATTTCACGTAGATTACGAATACGCGATAAAAAATAGGGGTTACCATCTCAATTAACGAAGTTGACCATGGTCGACCATAGTTCCGCTATGGTCAGGGAATTAAAAATGCGACGTTGCACCACTTGGGAGCCTACTGGATATTCGGGCCAAATTTGGTCGATATCCGTCAAGCCATTCAGGAGTTGACCGTGGTCGACCATAGTTCCGCTATGGTCAGGGAATTAAAAATGCGACGTTGCATAACTTGGGAGCCTACTGGATATTCGTGCCAAATTTGGTCGATATCCGTTGAGCAATTCGGGATTCGACCATGGAGGGGCCCATGGATGCGCTATGGTCGACCGCAGGGGTAGTCCGAAGGGTCGATCGTAGATAGAATTTCACGTAGATTACGAATACGCGATAAAAAATAGGGGTTACCATTTCAATTAACGAAGTTGACCATGGTCGACCATAGTTCCGCTATGGTCAGGGAATTAAAAATGCGACGTTGCACAACTTGGGAGCCTACTGGATATTCGTGCCAAATTTGGTCGATATCCGTTGAGCAATTCGGGATTCGACCATGGAGGGGCCCATGGATGCGCTATGGTCGACCGCGGGGGTAGTCCGAAGGGACGATCGTAGATAGAATTTCACGTAGATTACGAATACGCGATAAAAAATAGGGGTTACCATTTCAATTAACGAAGTTGACCATGGTCGACCATAGTTCCGCTATGGTCAGGGAATTAAAAATGCGACGTTGCACAACTTGGGAGCCTACTGGATATTCGTGCCAAATTTGGTCGATATCCATCAAGCCATTCAGGAGTTGACCATGGTCGACCATAGTTCCGCTATGGTCAGGGAATTAAAAATGCGACGTTGCATAACTTGGGAGCCTACTGGATATTCGTGCCAAATTTGGTCGATATCCGTCAAGCCATTCAGGAGTTGACCATGGTCGACCATAGTTCCGCTATGGTCAGGGAATTAGAAATGCGACGTTGCACAACTTGGGAGCCTACTGGATATTCGTGCCAAATTTGGTCGATATCCGTCGAGCCGTTTGGCCGTGCATAGAAGGACAGACAGACAGACAGAGCGCATGCGCAGGGCGAACCGCTGGCTCTATCATGTTGAAATTTATATGGGACCTCAATGGGCCCTACCCGCTTAATCCCTGAGAATTACATTGAAATTGGGTGAAATCTTTGGTTACTACGGCTGTAACAAGGAAATTGAATCTATTTCACGCCAGCGCATGCGCAGAGCGCACCGAGGGTCCGATCATGCTGAAATTCATACTGGAACTCACTAGGCCTTGTCCAAACAACCCTTGAAAATTTGAGCGAAATTGAATCAAAATTGTGAAAGTTATGCGTGTTTGTTGAATTTAACGTTAGCGCATGCGCAGGGCGTACCGCTGGATCAATCATGTTGAAATTTGTATGGGACCTCAAGGGGCCTTATCCGCATCATCCCTCAAAATTTGAGCTGAATCAATTCAAAATCGTGGAAGTTATGGCTGTAACAAGGAAATGCGGACAGACTCACAGACCCACAGACACGGAACCAAATTTGTTCAGTAGGCTTTGAAACGCAAAATGCAAGTGGAAATTTTGATTTCTGAAGACAAAAATTTTTTGGCTCACGAAAGTGAACACAAGGCTTCCGCTGCTTCGCAGACTCGGAAGCAAAAAATTTTGAGGGCTTATAAGAATTTTTTGCTGAGCGAATACATAGGTGTATTATTCACAGAATAATAAACCAAAATGTTGAGGGGGAGTTATAAAAATTTCACGATCATGTTTACGATCCTTTTGGTGCAAACTTCAGGGCATTACTGCGAACCAATGGCTGGACGTAATGCTCCGGATGGTCTAAAGAAATTCCCAGTTCGAGATCATTTTAAAACTTGAACACAGTTGTGTGTGTGCGTGTGTGTGTTGTGTGCGCGCGCGTGCGTGCGTGCGTGCGTGCGGGTGTGGGTGTGTGTGGGTGGAGGGGGGACAACTGTTTCCCCCTTTTTTTTCAGCCTACATTCAAAAGGGTCATTATTCAAACTAATAAACTAAAATAAACTTTTCTTTGATACTTAATTAGCAGAACCATTACACGAGTACGATACCTGGCGCACAAGGAATTCTTGTTTAAACAAATGAGTTAGTTTAGTGGTAGTTTAGAGGTGGTTAGAGGTGGTTTAGAGGTAGTTTAGAACATAGTTTAGTGGTAGCGAGTAGTGTGCGACAAGGGTTTGTTCCTAGTGACCATCTGACTGTTATCGGACTGTCAGAAAGGCGTTTGGCCGTTCGCAGTGATTCTCGGACACTTTTCGGACTGTATAGTACCCATGAACGTGCACTGCCTTCTCGATTCCCAACAATTATCAAACTCAAACCTTTCTCAAACGCTTTTCAAGATGGTATTGGATCATGGATGGTTTCTTACGGTTTTCTAGGAGTCAGCTGACCGTCAGAAAAAAAAAGCCAATGCGAACAAACCTATATTACAGATATACTTATTTTTAGTCCATTGCTGGATCTTATTTCAAGTTGACACATACTGCTGACCTAGTTACTTCATTAACACTTTAAATTTACTTTGTGATTATGTAATCGGTAGTTTCAATCAGTGGGTATATTAATGTATCAATGAGACCGTTTATAAGGACGAACTGTAATGCCGATCCAACGAAACAGGTTATCCACTGGATAGTCAGACGGGGTATAATTGATTCAAACAAAGAAATGTGTATTGCAAAGTGAACAATACATACTTGAATGAATCAATATATAGCCTGTTCACTTAACTAGTTTTTTTTCATTTTTAAATGCTAATAAGCCGATCTCGACTGCACCTCCGACAGCCGTGTACAAGTCCCAGTCGTATTACGCTTTTACCTTGTGAATATGTTCCTACTTTGTTTGGTTTCCCAATCAACTTTTTTTAAATAAACTTTTTTTATTTATATTTTCACAAATAATGTATAAATTGTATAAATAAAGAATGTTTTCATTCATTCATTCATTCATTCATTCATTCAAATAATATTGCACATAATACATTCAGGGCTGAGATCAGTGCTTTGAAATAGGGTGGGTCAGCTTATGACAAGGAAAAACTATATTTGCAGTAAGGGCTATGTAGGTTCTGCCAGAATAAACCCGTTTAAACAGTATTTAAACGACCCATGGCTCATAAATTTGTATACTAAATGTATAGCAAAATCTTGGCCCCTTCCCTTACTATATATCTATACAGCCTTTACCCATGCAGTTAGAGCTATATTAGGTTCTATTACTACCAGACTGTTACTACAGCCTCAAACTCAAGCAATCCATGGCTCCAAATTTGTTTAGGTAGTTCAGCAAAATGTTGGCACCTACCCTGAAAATAGCTTGATGCCTCAAGACCAATTCATCAACGAGTACCCATGACTTCTGTTTATATTTTTGAATGAAAGTCACACTGGGCAAGGGGGTCCCGCCCAGCGTCACTAAACCCGTTTAAATAGTATTTAAACGACCCATGGCTCATAAATTTGCATACTACATACATAGCAAAATCGGCCCCTTTCCTTACTATATACCTATACAGCCTTTACCCATGCAGTGAGAGCTACATTATGTTCTATTACCACCAGACCGTTTACTATAGCCTCAAACAATCCACGGGCGGGAGGGGTGCAATTACGTTACTTGTTGCCGAAACTCTGAAAGCTCATAGAAAAACTCGTCGTAGGAGAGTGCGGTTGGTCTCAAAATTCTCAGAATAGGTATATAAACAGAAGTCATGGGTACCCCTCATTAAACGACCCAGTGCAACGCAGGGGGAAAAACTTGAATTTGTTCATCTTGTGCTGATGTTTTAGTGCGAACTAGGAAGGAGTCGGGGCCTCGTGGGTTATTTGGCCGAGTGTCGGCTACCGAAGCGAGAATAGAACATTCTAATTTCGTCGCATGTTGGCTCCCCAGAGTTCATTAATCCCCCTCCGAACCTCATACCATATTTTCCACCACTAACTTGATCTTCGGGATAGAAAATCTGTGATATATTTTACTTTTTCGCCATGAACTCCATTAAAATGTCCTATTAGGTAACATTAATTAGCTCCAAAAACTTGGGATCTTGGGACACAGGCATAATAAAAGGCAGTTAATGATAATAGCTCTCCTCTGCACGGTTTATTGGACATGCTTGCTTGCGCGAAAGCCTATTTCCTGGTTTATATGCCCATACCATAGCCAGTCAATCAACCAGTAAGCCCGTGGTCTAGAAAGAAGCTATTCATCCAGAAAATACTGATAACATTAGACGTAAAATAACTACTGTTGCAGTGTTTCAAAGCATCAGTTCCTTCGACAAAAACAAGTCTTGTGTATTTCTGCCATCAATAATAAATTATAACTGAATATGATGTACTGTGAAGGTATCTTTAACAATAAGTTGTTGCAGCAGCTGCCGTCTAATTTTTGCCCCTTTGCAATTATAGCTCTATTTTCTTTAAACATGAATAAAATTCTGTGATTCAGATTATACAAACGTGAAATTCAACGTCGTTCTCAGCAGTAGGTTCTCCACTTTTCCGGAAGTATTGGGCAGCATTTTAGCAAATGATACGTAATTAGCTATCAAACAGTCGTCAGGCTTGTTCCGTCTGCGTCGTGGTGTTGCCCAGGGGCTTCCACTCTCTCCGACAATCTTCAATCTCTGTCAGGACTTTGCCCTCAAGCTCTTATCAGATCCGAGTGTCGCTGCGGAATACGGGTTGCAGAGGATTGTGGCCCTTGCTTTTGCGGATGACACAGCGATAATCGCCAAGGATCTGCAGAGCGCCACCCAGCTGGTCGAACTTCTTCAGACGGCTCTACTCCAGGTGGGAATCACTATAAATCCGTCCAAGTCGTCGGCGATCAATGTGCGAGAAGGGGAGCTTAGTGAGGAGCGTCTTATGCTCTCGGATGGATCATCCATTAGATCGGTGGCTGCTGATGAAAGGATCCGCTATCTCGGTGTCAACTTCGCAAGCGGAATAGTGTTTGACAAACGGAGGTTCCTGATGGAACTCGAGGGTGACTTCAGGAACTTAGTTACATCACCGTTACTCAGAGGGGACCAAAAATTGAATATTCTGGACCAATACATTTTTCCCAAACTGGTTTATCCCCTCCAGATGACCCCTGTGGACCTCCTTGACAGCGGTTTCTTGGACGCTGTCGATTCAATAATTCGTCAGGGTGTGAGGGAGATCACAGGGCTGCCTGCCGACACGCCCATCCCAGTTTATTATTCTCGTCGAAATGTTAGGGGTCTGGGGCTCGTGCGGGTGTCCTGGGAGGCATCTTTGCAACACATCAACATCTGCCAGTCTCTTGCAGGTATCAGCGACCGCCACTTCCACGCCGTGAGAGACTGCCAGCAGGAAATTGTTGCCTGCAAAACACGTCTTGGAGCCTGTGGAGACACCACTCGAGCCATCCGCAACAACCTGAGCTCCAAGGAGTTTGAGAAATGGGCAGCTATGCCCCAACGAGGCATTGGTGTTCAATGGTTCAGGGCTTTCCCCGCGGGTAACAGCTGGGTCTCAAATAAACGAGGCTTGACAAGCAGCGAATGGACCAATGGCATCAAACTGTCAATGAATTCGATGGCCAACCGGGCAACAGGTGGCCGGAGTCAGGGAAACCGCCTCTGTAGGAAACCCTTCCTGCAGTGAGAAAAATCTCATTGAAACCATCCCTCACATCCGCGGTATCTGTCCACGTTCGGAAGCCCTTCGAAATTCGGCCCACCATAAAATTCGCACTGCCGTCGCTGATCTGTTTCGGCGGAAGGGTTGGGAGGTGCATGAGGAGGTTCATTGTCAGGCATCGGCCGCTGACGGCGGCAGTCAGAACAGGAGGGCCGACATCGTGGCCATTGATCGTCACCGGGGTCGAGCGCTCATCTTGGATCCCACCCTCCGGTGGGAAACCAATGATGCCAACCAGGACACGGCCGTTAATGGGGAGAAGGGATCAATTTACCTACCCACCATCCCATTCTTCCGTGAGAAGTACAACATCCCCAACTGGGAAGTGTTCGGACTTTGGTTCGGCGTTCGTGGCACAGCCTCCCCAGCTTTGTGCGATTTTTTCAAAAATTCGGGTTGAATAGGGGTGATCTGGTGGATTTGTGCCTGACCGTGTTGAGGGATACGCTGCACATTGTGCATCGGCACTTATATTCTTAGGAACTGTAAATGACCAATTTCGTCTTTATTCATATTATTTCATAACCATTATCTTCTTATTCCATTATTATTATTATTCGTTATCGTGTTATTCTGTTTTTATAGTGTTCCTAGTGACTTAATTTATGTTTGACTTGGTATGCTGTGTCGTGTGGCAACCCAGAATATGGGCAGCTCGCCGTTTTTATTGTAAATAAAGTGGTTGTTCTCTCTCTTCTATCATTAATACTGTTACCGGAGAATTTTGTTTCCTCCCTTTCTTTTCTGTTTGTATAGGTACCCATATAAACTTTGCGTGTTATTTCATCTTGTAGCTGACTTGGTTTGAGGCTATAATAGGTAGGTACTTACTTTAAATGATTTACAAAACATGTGTAACATTACCTGCTTTGTAAAACCAAGAGACCTAATATTGTAACAACAGATGCCAACAACGATTATTATTATTATTAAATCTCAGTACGGGGATGAGCACTTCCTTGAATTGAAACTGCGGCTAAAACGGATGAAAACAATAAATAAATAAAATATTTTCTTGAAAACGTGTCAGCTACGTTGTAGCAGATAGCCACGGTGGAACCCGTGTAGGGGGCGGGGGGGGGGGGGGGGGGGGGGAATGATAACCGAACTGAAATAAAAATCAATATCTCCGAATTTGAGAATGTTGCTGAGGCACCCACTACAGATTAGGACTGCGATATGTGATTACAGTACAATGTGATTTTCCGCCAACTCAAACTCCCATTACAACGATAACAAGTTTGGTCGACTTAGAACACGCTAGCATTTTTTTTTTTTTTCAAAAATCGTTTAAATAATAATGGGTTTCTAATTTGATGCTACGAACCTCAGAACTTCTAGAATCATAACTAGCGTGTAATAACACCATAAATTGTATAACACTCGAAGTAGTATCAACAGGAGAATCAAGACAATTAAATGGCACTATCAATTATCCAAGATAATTTACCAAAAATAGGAGCCCAATTGGAGTTTTGGGGGGGCCAAAATTGGTGGACACTATCAAAAATAACTATTTCGATTATTGTACATGAAAGAAACAATAAATGAACAGCCAACATTTCAGCAGGTATGTCCAATGGAATATGAACCCACGTGACAAGGACTTCGCAGCGTTTTGGTTTATTATTCTGTGAATAATACACCTATGTAATCCCTCAGCAAAAAATTGTTATAACACCCTCTCAAACTTTTTTCTTTTCCGTTTCAAGGTGAGTAGACTCAAAAAACGCTGCAAAGTCCTTGTCACATGGGTTTATTATTCTATTGGAGTTCTAGAGATTTTTGTTGGCTGTTAAATGTATTGTTTCTTTCATGTGGAATGATTGAAATAGCTATTTCTGATGATTTCCACCAATTTTGGCCCCCAAAACATGAAATAGGTACGCTTTTTTTTGTTAAGATCATCTTTGATCATTGGTAGTGGCATTTAATGGTCTTGATTCACCTGTTTACCCTTTTTCCAATGTTATTGCACACATTCATGGTGATTTCAGACAGTTTTCCAGGTTTTTGACTCATAAAAAAACAATTTTGGGAGCTGAACCTTTGGTAAAACCTCAATTTCCGCGTCATTGGTCAAAATCGACTTGATATTCGGTCTTCTCGTCCTCAAGAACATGGAAAAAGATACCTCAAAAGCTCATGTTACTAACATGTTGTTAAAACGCAAAAAGTACCTATTTTTATACACATTTTCACTCATAACACCCCTGGGTATATTCCGATCGGGCTGAAAAGTTTCGGGACACAACTAGGGCCCAAATGGAGCATGTGTGCGAAAGAACGACTTTTTTAGACCGAAAATGAAGCCTGCACACGTGATACGGCGGACGGACATTGCATTTTTGGAATCTACGCACCTTGAAACGGAAAAAAAAAATTTTTGAGGGGGTGTTATAAAAATTTTTTGCTGAGCGAATACATAGGTGTATTATTCGAAGAATACTAAACCAAAATGCAATGTCCGTCCGCCGTATCACGTGTGCAGGCTTCATTTTCGGTCAAAAAAAGTCGTTCTTTCGCACACATCCTCCATTTGGGCCCTAGTTGTGTCCCGAAACTTTTCAGCCCGATCGGAATATACCCAGGGGTGTTATGAGTGAAAATGTGTGTAAAAACGCTGCAAAGTCCTTGTCACATGGGTTTATTATTCATTTGGACTTTTGGACACACCTACAGAAATTTTGCCTGTTCATTTATTGTTTCTTTCATGGGTAATAATCGCAATAGCTATTTCTGATGGTTTCCAATAATTTTGGCCCCTAAAACACAAATTAGGTACGCTCCTTTTTTTGGTTTATCATTCTGTGAATGATACACCTATGTAATCGCTCAGCAAAATATTTTTATAACACCCCCCCAAAATTTGTTGCTTTATGTTTCAAGGTGCGTAGATTCCAAAAATGCAATGTCCGTCCGCCGTCCACCGTACGCCGTACGCCGTCCGCCGTCCGCCGTCAGCCGTATCACGTGTACCGGCTTCATTTTCGGTCTAAAAAAGTCGTTCTTTCGCACACATGCTCCATTTGGGCCCTAGTTGTGTCCCGAAACTTTTCAGCCCGATCGGAATATACCCAGGGGTGTTATGAGTGAAAATGTGTGTAAAAATAGGTACTTTTTGCGTTTTAGCAACATGTTGGTAACCTGAGCTTCTGAGATAGCGTTTTCCATGTTTTTGGGGACGAGAAGACCGAATATGAAGTCGATTTTGGCCAAAGAATGGAAAATTGAGTTCTACCAAATTTTCAGCTCCCAAAATTTATTTTTTAAGAGTGAAAAACCTGGGAAATCGTCTGAAATCACCATCAGTTTGTATAATAACACTGGAAAAAGTGTCAACACGTGGATCACGACAATAAAATGGCACTACCAATGACCAGAGATAGTTAAAAAAGAAAAAAAAAGCAGCGTACATACCTAATTTGTGTTTTAGGCGCCAAAATTTATGGAAACCATCAGAAATAGATATTACGATTATTACGCAAGAAAGAAACAATAAATGAACAGCAAAAATTTCTGTAGGTATGTCCCATAGAATAATAAACCCATGTGACAAGGTCTTTGCAGCGTTTTTTGGTTTATTATTCTGTGAATAATACACCTATGTATTCGCTCAGCAAAAAATTTTTATAACACCCCCTCAAACTTTTTTCTTTTCCGTTTCAAGGTGATTAGATTCCAAAAATGCAATGTCCGTCCGCCGTCCACCGTACGCCGTATCACGTCTACAGGCCTCATTTTCGGTCTAAAAAAGTCGTTCTTTCGCACACATGCTCTATTTGGGCCCTAGTTGTGTCCCGAAACTTTTCAGTCCGATCGGAATATACCCAGGGGTGTTATGAGTGAAAATGTGTGCAAAAATAGGTACTTTTTGCGTTTTAGCAACATGTTGGTAACATGAGCTTCTGAGTTTTAAAAAAAAAGCGTACCTAATTTGTGTTTTAGGGGCCAAAATTAATGGAAACCATCAGAAATAGCTATTTCGATTATTACGCATAAAAGAAACAATAAATGAACAGCCAGCATTTCTGTAGACCAATAAAATAATAGAATAATAAACCCATGTGACAAGGACTTTGCAGCGTTTTTTTAACTATCATTGATCATTGGTAGTGCCATTTGATCGTCTTGATCCACGTGTTGAAACTTTTTCCAGTGTTATTATACAAACTGATGGTGATTTCAGACGATTTCCCAGGTTTTTTACTCATAAAAAATCAATTTTGGGAGCTGAACACCTGGTAGTACTCAATTATCCACTCTTTGGTCAGAATCGAGTTCATATTCGGTCTTCTCGTCCCCAAAAACATGGAAAACGATGCCTCAGGAGCTCATGTTACCAACATATTGCTAAAACGCAAAAAGTAGCTATTTTTACACACATTTTCACTCATAACATCCCTGGGTATATTCCGATCGGGCTGAAGTTTCGGGACACAACTAGGGCCCAAATGGAGCATGTGTGCGAAGGAACAATTTTTTTAGACCGAAAATGAGGCCTGTAGACGTGATACGGCGTACGGTGGACGGCGGACGGACATTGCATTTTTGGAATCTAATCAACTTGAAACGGACAAGAAAAACGTTTGAGGGGGTGCTATAAAAATTTTTTGCTGAGCGAATACATAGGTGTATTATTCACAGAATAATAAACCAAAATAGGTACTTTTGGTTTATTATTCTGTGAATAATACACCTAGTATGTATTCGCTCAGCAAAAAATTTTTATAACACCCCCTCAAAATTTTTCCTTTTCCGTTTCAAGGTGCGTAGATTTCAAAAATGCAATGTCCGTCCGCCGTACGCCGTATCACGTGTACAGGCTTCATTTTCGGCCTAAAAAAGTCGTTCTTTCGCACACATCCTCCATTTGAGCCCTAGTTGTGTCCCGAAACTTTTCAGCCCGATCGGAATATACCCAGGGGTGTTATGAGTGAAAATGTGTATAAAAACAAGTACTTTTTGTGTTTTAGTAACATTAGCTTTTGAGGTATCGTTTTCCATGTTTTCGGGGACGACAAGATCGAATATGAAGTCGATTTTGACCAAGGAGTGGAAAATTGTGGTTGTACCAGATGTTCAGCTATCAAAATTCGACTGGTGTTTTCCCGGATAACTTAAAATTGGCAATCGTTTTCCCTCTCTTTAAGAGTGGAGACCGGAAGGAGGTAGGGAACTATCGTCCTATATCGTTATTAAGTGTTATTTCAAAAATATTTGAAAAATGTGTCAAGTCCCAACTTATTGTGTACCTGGAAAAGTACAACTTGTTAGACGAGAGGCAGTTTGGTTTTCGTTCTTATAGGAGCACCCAAGATGCCATGGCTTATCTTACGACTCGAATAATCCAAGTTCTTGAAACTGGAGATAAGCCACTGGCTGTGATTTTGGATCTAGCAAAGTGTTTCGATACTATTTCTCACGATATTCTCTTTGAAAAGCTCTATGAAGTGGGTATTAGGGACACGGCGCTTCTATGGTTTAAGAGCTATCTTAAAAATAGAAGCCAGATGGTGCGCGTTAATGGTGTTTTGGGTGAGGTCTTGCAAATGCAGGGGTATGGAGTGCCGCAGGGCACGGTTCTTGGGCCTATACTGTACGCATTATATGCCAATCAGTTTTTTAAATCGGAAGCGATGTCAATGGGTGAGGCGGTGATGTTTGCCGATGACACAGTTATGATTTTTAGTGGTGGCTCCTGGTACGAAGCATTCAGAAAGGCTGAGATTGGTCTAAAATTTATTAGTTCTTGGTTGATAGAGAACAAACTAACCCTTAACGTAAGCAAAACAGTTTTTTTGCCGTTTTCATGGTCTATGAAAACCATGCCTTCGGAGGACATGATATTGAAACTTCACCGAGTTGATTGTCAAGCCCCCAGTACGTGTCCATGCCCTCCTTTAAACCGTTCTAACCAAGCTAGGTACTTAGGACTAATTATTGACAATTTATTGAAATGGGATAGGCATATTAGTACTCTTCAGGGCAAACTAAGAAAATGTATTTACGTTTTTGGTTTATTATTCTGTGAATAATACACCTATGTAATCGCTCAGCAAAAAATTTTTATAACACCCCCTCAAACTTTTTTCTTTTCCGTTTCAAGGTGTGTAGATTCAAAAAATGCAATGTCCGTCCGCCGTCCGCCGTACGCCGTCCACCGTACGCCGTCCGCCGTATCACGTGTACCGGCTTCATTTTCGATCTAAAAAAGTCGTTCTTTCGCACACATGCTCCATTTGGGCCCTAGTTGTGTCCCGAAACTTTTCAGCCCGATCGGAATATACCCAGGGGTGTTATGAGTGAAAATGTGTGTGAAAATAGGTACTTTTTGCGTTTTAGCAACATTTTGGTAACATGAGCTTTTGAGGTATCGTTTTCCATGTTTTTGGGGACGAGAAGATCGAATATGAAGTCGATTTTGGCCAAGGAGTGGAAAATTGAGGTTGTACCAGATGTTCAGCTCCCAAAATTGATTTTTTATGAGTCAAATACCTGCGAAATCACCATCAATTTGTAGAATAACACTAGAAAAAGTGTCAACACGTGGATCAAGACGATTAAATGATGGCACTACCAATGATCAAAGATAATTTGAAAAAAAAAAAGATCGTACCTACCTAATTTGTGTTTTGGGGGCCAAAATTGGTGGAAATCATCAGAAATAGCTATTTCAATTATTTCACATGAAACAAACAATAAATGTACAGCCAACATTTCTGTAGAATAATAAACCCCATGTGACAAGGACTTTGCAGCGTTTTTCCTTTCTAAAGAAAATAGTGAGCACTGATATACTCAGACAGATTTACTGTGCGCTCGTCCAGTCTCTGCTACTCTACGCTTTACCAATTTGGGGTAGTGCCTACGAAAGTACTCTCCACAAGATTGTTGTACTCCAGAAATATTTTGTACGAGCAGTTTCTAAATTAGACAGCAAAGCCCTTACAGGTCCTTTGTTTGTAAAACTGAATCTCTTAAATCTCCGCGATATGTACAAGAAAGCTGCTGTTCAGCAGTTACTTAAAAGTAGTGAATTTTCTACTCCGACCCACTCTATTTTTACCCGATTTGCTAATAACGACTCACTAGCTCTTCCAAAATTAAACTTTACAGCTTCTCAAAAATTTTTCCCCTATCAAGGCATTCTAACTTTCAATAGTTTTCCTAATACAACTAGAGTTGAGTTAATAGAGCAATCAAAAAATAACCCTAAGAAAATAAAAATTGTTTTAAAAAAATTATTTTCTTACAAGTAGTTAGAACCATAATATAAGTAGGTGTAACAACATAGAATAAAAATATTGTAATTCTGCTACCAGCATTATTAAAATTTCAATTGAATAGTATACTTACACTTTGTACAATTTCATTAGGCTATTGGTAATTACCGAGCGATGAGCAAGTTGCTCATTCCCCAACACGGGCTGGTGCCCATATGGGGAATTATATTTCCGAATATTTTATTTCACTTATAACATGTGTTGTATTTTTGTTATCCGTAATTATTATTTTTGGTTAACTTATATGGCTGTATTATGTAATGGAAATAAAAAATATAAATTTAAAAAATTGATTGAGTCAAAAACCTGCGAAATCGGCTGAAATCGTCATAAGTTTGTATCATAACTCTAGAAAAAGTGTCAACACGTGGATCGAGACGATTAAATGGCAAACTACCAATGATCAAAGATAATCTGAAAAAAAAAAAAAAAAAACGCTGCAAAGTCCTTGACACATGGGTTTATTATTCTACTGGACATACCTATAGAAATGATGGCTGTTGATTAATTGTTGCTTTCATGTAAAATAGTTGAAATAGCTATTTCTGATGGTTTCCACCAATTTTGGCCCCCAAAACTTGAATTAGGTACGCTCCTTTTGGTTTATTATTCTGTGAATAATACACCTATGTATTCGCTCAGCAAAAAATTTTTATAACACCCCCTCAAAATTTTTTCTTTTCCGTTTCAAGGTGCGTAGATTCCAAAAATGCAATGTCCGTCCGCCGTCCGCCGTACGCCGTATCACGTGTACAGGCTTCATTTTCGGTCTACAAAAGTCGTTCTTTCGCACACATGCTCCATTTGGGCCCTAGTTGTGTCCCGAAACTTTTCAGCCCGATCGGAATATACCCAGGGGTGTTATGAGTGAAAATGTGTATAAAAAAAACCAGTCATGCAGCATGACTTAATGAGCGAATTTTCAAAGAAATATTCGAATTAATGGCTATGGTTTTGAATAAAGGAAAACTTCTTCCTCCTACTGTTAGTACCTAAATTGAATAATTTGAAATAGATTTTTTCTTTCGTCTTCCTTCTAGTAATACGTGGGCCGGTACTTGTCTATCTATGAAGGTATCATAACAATTATATGTCAAATGGGAAATTCAAGGAGTTGTACTAATCGTTTGCCTCCCCCTTTTTTGCTTCGAACTCTCGTCTTCAATTAATACTTCTCACATTTTTCAATCTGACCACTCTAAGGGGGTGGGGGGGGGGTAAGAGTTTAAAGATTATCCTAGTTTTGGGTAATTTTTGCGCACTTTAAATGCTCTAATTTGAGAACGGATCAAGATATCTAAAATCCGATTCCACCATCGTGTTCAGCGTGCAAAAACCTTTAAAATGAGGGTCACTTGTTAGAAAATAACATTTTGGGGATTTTTGGGTAATTTTTGCGCACTTTAAATGCTCTAATTTGAGAACGGATCAAGATATCTAAAATCCGATTCCACCATCGTGTTCAGCGTGCAAAAACCTTTAAAATGAGGGGTCACTTGTTGGAAAATAACATTTTGGAGATTTTTGGGAAATTTTTGCGCACTTTAAATGCGCCAAAACCCTCCTTAGAGTAGGCCAATTTCGCCCATCTTCGAACTTAGCCTTTCGATTGCCAAGATAGATTTTTTGTGCAAATTTGAGCTGTTTATCTCAATTCTATCGAGAGTTATCGTCTGGAGTGACACATATATATATATATATACATATAAAAAAGTGTTAAATTTCAGGAATCGTTTTAGAATGGTCTGAAACGGATTTCTATGAAGAAAATTTCCAAAAATTTATTTTATTTAAATTTCGAAGCCATTGCAATAGCTTCATTTTCTTTGAAAATTCGCTAAAATAGGTACTTTTTGCGTTTTAACAACATGTTAGTAACATGAGCTTTTGAGGTAAGTATCTTTTTCCATGTTTTTGAGGACGAGAAGACCGAATATGAAGTCGATTTTGACCAAAGACGCGGAAATTGAGGTTTTACCAAAGGTTCAGCTCCCAAAATTGGTTTTTTATGAGTCAAAAACCTGGAAAACTGTCTGAAATCACCATCAATGTGTACAATAACATTGGAAAAAGTGTAAACAGGTGAATCAAGACCATTAAATGCCACTACCAATGATCAAAGATGTTCTTTAAAAAAAAGAAAGAAAAAAATCAGTCATGCAGCATGACTTAATGAGCGAATTTTCAAAGAAATATTCGAATTAATGGCTATGGTTTTGAATAAAGGAAAACTTCGGTCTAAAATTTGGTTTTCTATGTATATTCTATTCGTATTTATTTTAATTTGTACGTTTTGTCCATCCTGATTCTACCGTTTGTTTATTACGTAATTGTACTAAGTGCTTATTTATTTGATCGCTGTGGGTAAATTCAAGGAGTTGTACTAATCGTTTGCCTCCCCCTTTTTTGCTTCGAACTCTCGTCTTCAATTAATACTTCTCACATTTTTCAATCTGACCACTCTAAGGGGGTGGGGGTAAGAGTTTAAAGATTATCCTAGTTTTGGGTAATTTTTGCGCACTTTAAATGCTCTAATTTAAGAACGGATTTAGATATCTAAAATCCGATTTCACTATCGTGTTCAGCGTGCAAAAACCTTTAAAATGAGGGGTCACTTGTTAGAAAATAACATTTTGGGGATTTTTGGGTAATTTTTGCGCACTTTAAATGCTCTAATTTGAGAACGGATCAAGATATCTAAAATCCGATTCCACCATCGTGTTCAGCGTGCAAAAACCTTTACAATGAGGGGTCACTTGTTGGAAAATAACATTTTGGGGATTTTTGGGTAATTTTTGCGCACTTTAAATGCTCTAATTTGAGAACGGATCAAGATATCTAAAATCCGATTCCACCATCGTGTTCAGCGTGCAAAAACCTTTAAAATGAGGGGTCACTTGTTAGAAAATAACATTTTGGGGATTTTTAGGTAATTTTTGCGCACTTTAAATGCTCTAATTTGAGAACGGATCAAGATATCTAAAATCCGATTCCACCATCGTGTTCAGCGTGCAAAAACCTTTAAAATGAGGGGTCACTTGTTAGAAAATAACATTTTGGGGATTTTTAGGTAATTTTTGCGCACTTTAAATGCTCTAATTTGAGAACGGATCAAGATATCTAAAATCCGATTCCACCATCGTGTTCAGCGTGCAAAAACCTTTAAAATGAGGGGTCACTTGTTGGAAAATAACATTTTGGGGATTTTTGGGTAATTTTTGCGCACTTTAAATGCGCCAAAACCCTCCTTAGAGTAGGCCAATTTCGCCCATCTTCGAACTTAGCCTTTCGATTGCCAAGATAGATTTTTTGTGCAAATTTGAGCTGTTTATCTCAATTCTATCGAGAGTTATCGTCTGGAGTGACACATATATAAATAAATAAATATATATATAAATATATATATATATACATATAAAAAAGTGTTAAATTTCAGGAATCGTTTTAGAATGGTCTGAAACGGATTTCTATGAAGAAAATTTCCAAAAATTTATATTATTTAAATTTCGAAGCCATT